>CAUYPK010040059.1:0-165683 GCA_963574355.1 Loris lydekkerianus | reverse complement strand
GGGTCCAGAAGTCCCTTGCTGGCTCCCTGTATCCTCAAAGGGATGATCATAGGCAGATCCCACCAGCCAGAGATGTCTGGAGTCTTGTCTCCCCAGATTCCCCGTGCCCAGTTGCAGGGAAGCTGTTACTCAGCCGCCATCATCTCCGGTCAGGGTCAGTTCCAGATAGCCCCCCTATTCTTAGATTGTAACTGGGTAATAGCCTTCATGTGAAGGTCCTAAATTAGTTTCATAGTAGGGGTGAGTACATTGGGTTTTTTCTTCCATTCTGGAGAGACTTTACTGAGAAGAATATGTTCCAGCTCCATCCATGTAAACATGAAAGAGGTAAATATGTAAACTAGAATGGCAATGTTTCAATTAGAGCAGAGTGGGGAAGCCAGAACGCCCCTCAGACCCTCTCACTGACACCCAGGGCACCTCTGGGCCCCGTGCACAACTCTTACAGATGTAGTTGGAAATAAACCAGAACTGATCTGGTCCTTGCAAAGGTTTCTGTGTACTGTGTAAAGCAATGTTAAACTAGACATGAAGGAGTAGTTCAGTCAAATCCCACAGCCACTTGCAGACACACTGCCACCAGTGGGCAGGGCTCTTATCTCGGGGGTTCTCAAAATTAGGTCTTGAAACCAGCAGTACCAGGGAACTGGTTAGAGCTACAAACCCTATGACTGTCCCAGACCTTCAAAATCCCCAACTCAGAGGTGGAACCCAGTAATCTGCATCTCAATAAGCCCTCAGGGTAATTCTGACAGAGCTCAAGATGGCAGACTGCTGGCTCTCCTGGTCCCTGGTCCTCCTCATTGTTTCCTTATCATCTTCAGGGAAGGCAACTTGCCCTGGAATTGTCTGGTCCACTCAGGGGCCTTCCTGAAATTGTCTTTTTGATTCTGAGAAGCAAGCCTCATTGCTGTGAGAGTGTGCAGTGAGGAGGGAGAGACACAGAGGACATGGCTTGGCACCCACCCTGTGCCAGGCTCCTGACACAGATGACCTCAGTAGCCTCCAAAGCCACTTCCAATCCTGGGATCCATCAGCATCATTTTTCTAGGAAAGCAAGCAAAGACAATCTGTGGGTCTAACTCGTAAACACGGAGTATGGCTCAGAAACGCAGCTCCTCTGTTTGTTTCCAGTGGCCTTTATTCACCCCCTGCAGCTGGCACCAACGTGTTCAGCATCTCCATCATCCCTGGAGCCCCCAGGGGGCAATGTGGCTGACGTTTGCTGTGGCTGACGTTTGCTGTGGCTGAGGTTTACCATGGCTGTTCCTGATGGGGCAGAGGTGATTGTGCCACTGTGGTCCTAGAGACGCTTGCAGACTATATCCAGCTACTGAGGCCACATGCTGTGATCATTGTGCCCAATAAGTCCTACAGAGTCTCTGTTTCCAAGGAACATGGGTGGACCAGTCATGAAAAGCAGCTAGGCCAGCCCATGGCCATATCTCACACGTGTGCATCATGAGCAGGGTCCTTAGTACCAGCTACCACACTGGAGAACTGGTGCCCCACTTTTGTGCAGGAGTGGGTGGGTTGGTGGGAAGGAGCTCTATATGCACATTGCATTTAAATCTGTCCTTATCTAGCCCTCTGACCAAGTCTTGGTAAATAAGGTTTTTGTCCAAGCGCGTGCTATTGTGGTGTGCTCCTACCTCTTTTTTTTTTTTTTTCTTTTTGAGACAGAGTCTCACTATGTCGCCCTTGGTAGAGTGCCATGGTGTCACAGATAACAGCAACCTCAAACTCATGGGCTTAAGTGATTGTCTTGCCTCAGCCTCCCAAGTAGCTGGGACTACAGTGTCCACCACAACACCTGGCTATTTTTTGGTTGCAGTTGTCATTGTTGTTTAGCAGGCTTGGGCCAGGCTCGAGCCTCGGCGCCCTACTCACTGAGCTATGGGTGCCAGGCCCCTGCCTCATTTTTTTGAGCCTTTTATCTGTAGTCAAAGGAAGCTTGAATCCCAGCAGCACTGTTCCTGTGATTTAGGGACTATCACTCTACCCTCCTGACTCTCAGGGACATATGGGAAAGATGGCAGGATAGCATTCATGTGCCTTCTCAGAACAGTCCCTCTGTATGGAAAAGGTCTTGCTTCACTGAGGATGTCATGTGGATGACATAGGGTTACTAGCACCTCATTTCCTCACACTGGATAAGTATTCATGTCCATATGTGTGTAGGACATGTGGGTGGGTGTAGGTGAGCATGCACATGTGTCTTTTTGGCTGTGTTTTTTTTTTTTTTTTCCAATTGTTTTTTATTGCATTAAAATACACAAGATGTAAAATTTACCATTTTACCCATTTTTGAGCATGCAGTTCAGTGATATTAAATACATTCTTAATGTTGTACAGCCATCACCACCATCCATCTATATAAGTCTCTCCTGTAAAATGGCAACTCAATCCCTGTTAAACAGCAGCTTCCCATTTCTCTCTCCCAGCCCCTGGTAACCACCATTCTACTTTCTGTCTCCATGAATTGACTACTCTAAGTACCACATACAACTGGAATCATACAGTATTTTTCTTTTTATGACTGGCTTATTTTACACAGAATAATGCTTTCAAGATTCATACAAGTTGTAACACAAGATTCATACAAGTTGTAACATGTGTCAGAATTTCCTTTTTCTTTAAGGCTGAAAAATATTTCATCGTGCATATATACACATAAACATATATCACATATACTCATAAGTACACACACACACACACACACACACATTTTTCTTACCCATTCATTGGTCAACGGACACTTGGGTTGCGCCCTTGTTCTAGCCACTGTGAATAAGACTGCTCAGAACATGGTGATACAGACTTCTCTTTAAGACCCTGGTTTCAGTTCTTTGGGGTATATATTGAGAAATGGAATTGCTGAATCATGTGGTAATTTTATTTTTAATATTTTTGTTCAGGACAGAGTCTCAAGCTGTTGCCCTGGGTAGAGTGTCATGGCGTCATGGCTCACAGCAACCTCCAACTCTTGGGTTCAAGCTATCCTCTTGCCTCAGTTTTTCTACTTTTAGTAGAGACAGTATCTTGCTTTGGCTCAAGCTGGTCTCCAACTCATGAGCTCAATCTATTCACACTCTTTGGCCTCCCAGAGTGCTGGGATTACAGGTGTGAGCCACTGCGCTGGGCCTTTATTTTTGATTTTTGAGCAATTGTTTTTGGCTATCTTTTAGGGTTGACCATGGACTTTTACATATGAATATTTTCCCTATAAGATGTCCATAGAATCTATTTCACTCATTACCGTGTCTCCTTTACCTTCTACCTCCAAGGCCTCCCCGAGACATTATATCCAGATCCTTCTGTACTGTGGTGTGCTTCCCTGATTAACCAGCTATCCATTAGTCCTTCACTTCCCTAACTTTAACTGTGGGATCCTACAAATCACAAAATCTTAGTTCTTCAATCCCATAATGTGGGAAGGTGGTGAGAGAGAGAGAGAGCTATAGAGAATGAATATTTGCTCTTGACTTCCTCAGACTATGAGAGATGCATCCTTTTGCTCACATTTCCACTGATGGGAACTCAGGAATAGAGCCCTGAGATAATTACAAGGAAGGTTGGGAAGTGAAGTCTTCCTATATGCCCAGTGGGGGAAATGGTGTGGTGAACACATAGGGCTGAGTCTTTCATAGCTGGCCATTGTTGAGGAGCTATGTGAGGATTTAAAAGAATAAACTAACTGCACCCAGCACAGGGGCAGGTTCCTGGTGAGCCCTTCAAAGATGCGCCTTTCCTGGAAGATTGTGTTTTAGACAATGGTGATTTTTATGCTGATGTCCCCATTTTTACAGGCAGAAAAGAGGGAGAGAGCCCTTTCAGAGAAGGATGGCTAAGGAAACCAGAGTAGTCATTAATGTGGCCAGTGAAGCTAACCAAAGAGATTGGTCATTACTGGGCAAAATCAGTCACTCCAGGAGCCTCAGAGAGACCAGTTTCTGGACTCAAAGCAACTTATATTTCCAGGTTGGGGGGAATAGCTATGACTTAGGAGACTCCACAGAGAATCAACTTCTCATCTATGGCTGTGGGAGTGGAAATAAATATTACATGTCTGGAAAGAAAATCGGCAATACCTATCACTAACTTTAAATTCTCCATGTTGTCTGGCATAAAGATCCTGCCTCTACTATATGAATCCATTTCTAGAAACCTTGTAAATATTGAAGGGGAAGGGGAAATGCATCCACAAATCCATCATATGGTTGGGAAAGATTAGGAACTTAGCTACATACAGGAGCAGTAGGATATATTGCTGGAAGAGTATACAGAATTTAAAATTATTTTATGAAAGACCTTTTTATTCCAAAGATTTGTAGTAACATAGGGAAATTCTCTTTATGGAATCATACATATATACATTATTGTACATATGATATATTTATAGTATATAATTACAGTGGCACTATATATAACATTATAGAAATAAAAAGAATAACAGTAACAATAATAATAATCTTACTCATTGAACATAGCCTTCCATTAATTAATCTCATTCGTTCCCACCCAGATCTAGGATCAAGGAAGTAATATCCCCATGTGATGAGTGGGCATGCAGAGGCTAGACAGGGCAGTTCATCACTCCTGGACATAGCCATAGAGTTCAGAGCCACACTTAGCTTTGCCTCTAGCACCCACATTTTCAGTGAGCTGGTTCACTGACACAAATTTATTTACACTCAAAAATGTTCAGGACAATTTTTTGCCAGGATATTTGTGGCAGGACACATATCAGACCATTAATATGCAGTGGTTAACTGTATGGTAAAATGGGCAATTAATAAAGTTTCTCTTATTATATTTTCTTTTATTTTCACCAATTTCTACAAAAAGCACATGTGACCTGAAAAATCAGAAAAGAAAAGAATTATCTCACAAGGGAACCTTGCAGCTAAAACGAATAAGCTTATTCATAAATAGTAAACAAATGACTCTATGTATCAGGGAAAAGATGGGCAAATGTAATCTTAGAGTCAAATTAGGCGTGATTGAGTAACGAGACCTCATTATTTTCTCTATACTCCCTTTTTATGTTCCATATTAGTGTTCAGCACAGCTGTTAGAACTGGGAAAAAAGGAGAACTGACCATGTACACAGGCTTGTTTTAGTTTTATTTCTCTGTGATTACAGCAAGGCAAACAATGCCTCTTTATATTTGAGAGGCAAAAACCAAACTGGGCTATGCCACAAAACAAAATAATTGTTTTTTTCTTATTAAGAAGTAGATATGGAGACAGTGTCCACTTTCATAATGTGTCTAAGATGATTTAATCTGGATGTCTGTGTTCTGGGCTCACGGCTGGGTGACATAACCATGTCTTGCTGCAGTCAGGGAAGGGTCAGAGCTGGTATTGTCTCGTCACAGAGGAGAGGTAGACTCACAGTTAAGTGGAAATTCTGCCCAGGCTGAATGAATGTGATTTTCTTAAAGGGTTTTATAGTTTGCTGTACCCCTGACAACAAGTATCCACTTGTTAGGAAGTTCTAAGAAGTAGAGAATGACAGGACCAGACATGGCTGCTGGCAGATGGGCCCTGCCTTGACTTTTCTCCTAGAGAAAGCCTACTTGGGCTTATTAGGATAAAGTTTCGGGGCAGCAGGAGCTGACTGGCCCATGTCTTCTGCTCTCAGTCTCCTGGTCTGCTGGAATGGGGTGAAAAGAACATGTTTGTGTCGTTCTTGCTGTTGCTGTTGTGTTCTGAGCATGTTGAACAGCTCGGCCAGTTCCTTTCTCTCTCCTTATTTTGCTCCATATTTTATTGGTTATGCACGTCTTTCAGAATAGAATTTTTAAAAAGGAAGAAGCACCATTTTCACGTGCCTTCATATTTTATTTTAAAAGTATAACTTTCTAGTGTTAGGGAGGCAGGGACTGAAGTCCACCTCACTGGACTGATTTTGCCAATTGTCTCTGCCAAGCGCATCCAGGAGTTTCTGGTTCCCTTAAGCTCCTCCCTGTCTCAGACTTGGTAGGGAGAATCTGGAGAAGCTAAAACTTTTGAAGAGGTGTCTTTAGGGAAGCTGGGGCCTAAATCCAGATCACCCGAGGCACTGAACACATCAGAACCCTCTGGGGGAGGCCTCATTAGTCTGTGAGAGAGCCACGGCCAGAGACTTCAGCATCTCCTGCTGCAGGAAGTGGGTGCTTCTTTGGAACAGCCTAGCAGTGGTTCTCAACCTTCCAAATGCTGTGATGTATTTTCATTGTTACAAAGGGGTTGTGACCCACAGGTTGAGAACTGCTGGCCTAGAAGGAAATCAGGACTGGTCAGAGGCCAGCACTTCAACTCTAAAATGATAATTCAACCTTGCTTGGCTGACGACTTCGGGTGAAGCATCTAACCTTATACAGCCAGAGCTACCTCCTAGATCCCCTGGATAAGGTGACATGAGCATGTGGGGTTAAAAGGCTTTAAAGGGTTCTGGCCCAGAGCAGCTACCCACAGAGTTTCCTCCCTCGTCCCTTCCCCTCCGTGGAGTTCTCAGTTCCCGGCTCCGGTTAAATTCTACTTGAGATAGTATTCTCTCGATAGCATTTTCTCTGTCATCCCCCAAGTCTCCCCTTTAGCTCAAGAGGTGCTAAAGTGAAATACATCTGGTCAAATCTCCCCGATCCGTGTTCTCATCCCTATCAACAGCGCCAGATTTGAGGATGACCGGGGCTGTGGTACAATGCCCTCCCATCTCAGATTGAGCATGCTGGCAGGGTGGGGGAGGTAGGAAAGACACCTGGCCTCTGAAGGAGACATTCAGTTTTCAAGTCTCGGTGCCCCTGATAAGTCAGTTCTCCCCTGGGTTTCAGTTTCTGTAGCTGAAAACCAGAAGCAGGGCAGGAAAACACCTGGTCTACCAACCTATGAGGGTGGTGCCAAAGAGAGAATAAACCACGCCTGGATGCCCTGTGCAAACTGTGGCTCCTTCGCTCTCCTCCCTGCACACTTACAAGGTACTTTTATACCGGTATAGTTGCTAGTGTCTTTTAGTAATTTTAAAAGGAACAAAATGGCCATTTTTTCTTGTCTTGATTTTCTGAGGTTTGGCTAAAAATGGATTAACTGCTTCTCTCCCGTGTTTCTGTGCCTTTGGACGAACTGCTGACCTCTCTGAGGTGCCTTTTCTCCACATGGGGGAAGTTGGTGACCTCAAAGTTCACCAGCAGGGTGTACGTAATATGGAGTGCAGCCCACTATCCCTACACCGGGCCCAGATTTGCTAGGTGGGACACCAGCATAATCGTTTGTGGGGTTCTTGCCTGTAACACGTGGGCTCTGATGAGGATATTTGAGGCCAGGGCCGATGCTTTTGCAGCAGCACACACTTCTATTTTCAAGAAATAGATGTTTTAAACATGCTGTCAGTTTGGAATATGAATTATCTGGTCAACCTCCTTTGTTAGTCCTTCTCCTACTAGTTAAACTGGTCATGTTTTATGTCAACTTTAATACTTTTCCAAGTCTGCCTTAGTTTCATCATAACTCAGCAAGTCAGTCCCAATATTCTATATACCTCAGGGGAGCTTGGCCATTACAAATTGATATTTTTATTTTGCCTGAAGCTATTCCTGTATGTATTTTAAAAAGCAGAGATATTAACCCATAACAAACTGGGCAGTGGGCTTTCCCCACATGGGTGACATACAGCAGCTTGCTCACCTCCAGGACACTGAGACTGGTATATTTTACCATCTTGATAATGAATAATAATCTTTTCAGAAGCAGCAGCAACAACAGTATACCTTGCTTTTATCTCTACCTTCCATTTCCAATAGAATCTCCAGATTTCTTTTTCTAAAAAATGTATATATAATATAATTTATTTCTTAATTTCAAGATTATTTTAAAAAATCCTTAAATGGTAATTGAGCTGGAAAGTAAATTATATATGCATTCATGTGTGTGATATAGGATTTGAGATTTCATATAGTAGTATGTAATATAATATGCAATACAAAGTATTTAAGTATATATCACATACTCTGTTAGTTAGTATATATTTACGGAGCTTCCATTCGGTGCTAGATCCTACCCTAGTTTGGTAATAAGTTTCCAGCTCTTGGTTCTAAAAGCCTTAGGTTTGTACCACAGTTCAGCAATTTACCATAGTCTATTCATCCTAAGGCAGTATTTTAAGAAATACTTTAACATTTGAATATGTAGTAGAATGCATCTCACAATTGATGACATCTTACCATTAGAATTGTCAACATGTTTTTTTCTCTTTGTAGTACATAAATTAATGACATATCTTTTGATAAATTTCTCCTTAAATTCAATAAAATCCAGTAGCTACCCTTTCTGAAGTTTAGAATCCGTCTCTGCAAAATGCAAACATTGGTAACACAAAGTTGTGAGAATTAAGGTAATTAATGAATTTAGTAAATTTTCTAGTATGGGCACTCAGTAAAAGACACACTGTTATTATTCTTACACCAACTTAATAAAAGCTATAATTTAAAGGGTAGACATTCTGCTGGCCGTAATTATTTCCATTACATAGATGAGAATATTTAGGCGTAAATGAGTTGGGTTATTTACCTAAGGCTAAGGCCATGTTCAAATTCAGCATCTGTCTGACTCCAACGTTTGCTCTAACCTCAGTAATGTTACCTAATTATATATAAATACATTTTGTGTTCCATATGTTATTTGCATACAATGTGTAACCCATTGCTCAAAACCACAAATCTGTGCCACTTCTCTGTAGTAAAAAAGGAATGAAGTCTCTAGTACCCAAAGAACCCTTCCATTACATTCTACTGACTGCATGGAGTTTCAAACGAGGATATTTATTTCCAGGTACCTCCAAATGCTGTGGTTATTTAATCACCTCAGCTACCTCCCGGTAATCACTCTGTATTGCATTATGCAAGTCAGCAAATTCTGCTCACTTTAATATACATGAGGAAGAGGGAGGGATATTTCTCACTGAAGGTTTTATGGAAAATTTTGCATTTATTGATTTTTTTTTCCTTAAATCTTATTCTTAAATACACCTCCCATACACATACACAAATGCACACGCATATATATGATGAAAATGATTGCTATGGCCATGTTTGTTCGACCTAACAAAAATATAGCATATTGACAACATTATCTGTCATACCCACATTTCACCAGGAGTAGAAAACTGTTTGATCTCAAAAGCCCACGGACTACATCAGTTCACAAGCATATATTTTATTCATGCACATTAAAATAAAGACAACTTTATGCAAGGGTTTCTACAACTTGGGAAAGGAAAAAAAATGAAGCATGGTTCTGCTTGCAAAGCTTTGCGTGTTGGTTACACCAGCGGTATTCATGCCCTTTGCTTTTCTGCATTTCTCTAGATCCCCTATATTTCTAATGATCAGCACAGATTCAACGGCTTGTTGAGCTGGCCATGCCTTTATAGATCACCTCTTTTCAAGGTAGAAAACTGAGGGTCCAGTAATTTATGGAATTTGGGGGGTCATGTGTTGCATTCTGCACAGGACAAGACTAGGACAAAATGTTATTTGTCCGGCCGTTCTCAGCTGGAGTCCAGGTTCCAAAAGAGATGGTGGAATCTTGGGGAAAATGCTTTCTTTTCTTTAGACATTTATTTTCTCTCTGGAAAATGGGGATAGTGGTGTTGATCTTACAAGGTTGTTGTGAGAACTAAATAAAATAGCATCCATGAAGGTGCTCACACGGGGCTTGGCACTATTCTATATGCCTGTTTGTTTGATTCTAATTTCTTTTCTCTTTGTTTCCCTGCTGCAGAAACTGTGGCATAGAGTGACACATTTGTGATGATTCGGGTGAATTGTGAAACCATAAAGATACTTGGCTGTCACTTTTCTTTCTCTTCTATTCAATACAAATTATCTATCACTGTTAGATGATATTTTATCTGCAGCAATCTTGGGAACCAAAGACAACACTTCCCTCAACTCCTGCCTGGCCATAAGGTATGAAATCTGGCAATTTAGTGTCAGGGGTCACCTCTGAAGATGGTTGGTTCAGTTGCAATCCTGTGATTTCTGGATCTCCAGGGTAAGTGTTTCTGCCCCAGGGCCCTTGCTTGGTTCCATGTAGCCAGCAAGACAGTTGTAACTCAGTAAACTAAGAGCACATGCATTTGTGTATTTTTTTTTTTTTTTTGTCTTTTCTTTCAGAGATGAAGTGCACCATTTATAGAGGAGGAGGAGATAGCTCAGAGAAGTCTCTTTACTAGATTGGGTCACCCAGTTAACAAAGGATAGAGATGAAATAAAAATTCAGATGTAATAGAGACCCAAACTGACCACTTATTGTACTACACCACCTCCATTTTGCCCTGAGTTTTCAGTATTGGAAGGAAGATACACTTGCTGCTTTAAAAAAAAAAAAAAAAAAACTAAGTCAATGGGAAAATTGGGATAAGGACCTGTGGTAATGAACATGATCCTGAGCAGAGAACTCAGCCTGGAGTAGAAGCACCACAAATCCTTATCAGGGTGGTTACTCACTTCTGGCTTTTAGCCCCAAGGAATCCATTCTCAGAGTGGGTCGGGCATGGTGGCTCACGCCTGAATCCTAGCACTCTGCAAGGCCAAGGCAAATTGATCCCTTGAGCCCAGGAGTTCAAAACCATCCTCAGCAGGAGCAAGACTCCATCTCTACTAAAAAGAGAAAAGATTAGCTGAGTGTTATGTGGGCACCTGTGATTCCAGCTACTTGGGAGGCTGAGACAGGAGGATCACTTGAACCCAGGAGTTTGAGACTTCTGTGAGCTGGACTGATGCCATGGCACTCTAGTCTGGGCAATAGAGTGAGACTCTGTCTCAAAAAAAAATAAAAAAAAGTTTTCTGCTGTGTTCTCTGGTGCTGGGGCTAGACTCTGTGGCCTACCCTTCCAGGGCTGTGCTTAAAGGACTTCCTGTTGAGTCAGGAAGGGGAAGCACAGGAGGGAGATACGATGGTGGGAGGAGAGAAAATAACGTTAATTCTGGATTCCTCTGGTTCCTTGTCAAGCTCGCTCCAGCAGCAGCAGTTGGACCCATCTCTACCTTCTTTCCTCATTTCCAAGCACTCTTTTTCACAGCCCCCTAAACGCACGCACATAGTGTCTGGTGTGGCGCCTTCTCAGGGGTCTGCCTACTCTGGTCTCCCCACCACTTCCCTCTTGCTCTCTGAGCGCAAAGCGGGAGCTTCTTGTTATGTGTATAACCTGGTTGTCATCTCTGGGGAGTACTGATTTCCTACTTCTCTTTCAGTTTGCCAGTTCCCCATATCACATCCCTTCTGTCTGAAATACCTGCCTGGTGTGGTTTCTGTTTTCTCTTCTGAACCCTGGACGAAGCATGTTTTGAGTGGTAGGATGCCTGAAGAAGCATATACGGTCAAACAGGATTTATTTGGGCCTCCAAAGGATCTTGCAACCTCATCAGAAGGATGGACCTGCATTCTAATGCAATACAGAAAGGGGTGAGCTGAAAGAGGTACGAGCCAGGTGTAGCAGGACGAGGTGGGAAGTGCTATTTCTAGGGTTTAGAACCATTTAAGCAGGTTTGATTTGATTGAAAGATGATGTGGATTTTGCCAAGAAAGGAAAACTAATGAGTCTTAAAGGGTCTTGAAAAACACTTACCATCCATAACAATTTCTAAAACATCCCCTTGAATAAATTTTTGTAATGAAATGGAATATATATCAACCCCTAAATACATAATTTACAGGTATAGCAAATGTTTACTGGGCGCTTAATGCAATCAGTCATGTGCCTTGTTGTAACGGGCTCCATGAATCCCTATGTTTTTATAATCCTCTCCCTTAACTAACTACTTGAACCTTTAAGTTATTTTCCAGACATAATAGACTCCAACTTCTGGCCTAAAATGGTCCTCCTGTCTCAGCCTCCCAAAGTGCTGAGCTACCATACTCAGTCTTAAATGGTGGATTTTCTACAAGACAAAAGAGTTGAGATTCTGCAGGTCCAGGGCAGACTCTCTGATGCCAAGATTCACCATCTCTCACAACCTGTCCCAATGCATGGTAGCCCCTTGTGGGACAGGCCCATTGAGAACCTTCCCCCAAGGCATATGACCCCCTCCTTTACAATGCCGAGATAAGATATCCTTAGAGATGGGTTTGCGGCACTTTCTCCTGTACTTCCAATAAGATGTTAAAGATTTCTTTCTGAGTTGGCAATTCTTAGTGGTCAATAATTGAATTTTTGTGGAGTGAATCCATTACTTGTCTCTTCCAGATCTTAGAGGATTCCAGCATACCTGGTGGCCGTATCACTCTGCTTCTCTTGTTACACCTTCTGTTGCCTTTGACCTTCTTGGCTTCCTCTTATAAGGGCCCTTGTGATAACACTGGGCTCACCTAGATAATTCAGAATCGTCTCTCCATCTCAAGATTTTTAACTTGATCACACACAAAATACATTTTTTTCATGCAGGGTAAAACCAGCATCCATAGATTCTGGGAGGTTAGGATGTGAGCATTTTTTTTTTTTTGGCGGGGTGGGAGGGGGCATTATTCACCCTACCAGAGTATTCCCAGTTTCTATCTGGTGTTATTTTCTCTCTAGAGATAAAACTTTAAACCTTATTTATTTATTTATTTATTTTTTTTTCAGTTTTTGGCCAGGGCTGGGCTTGAACCCACCAGCTCCGGCATATGGGGCTGGTACCCTACTCCTTGAGCTACAGGCACCACTCTAAAACTTAATTCTTCAGAGTAATCCCAGTGGGTTTAGGGTCTTTGCCTTCTTCTCCCTGGGGTCAGGCTTCAGCTGAGGGTAATGACTCCCCTGCGCTGGACTGGTGGTCTCTGGCACAGCTGAACCATTGGCATTCCCAGCCACCTGTCTATAATGGAATCCTTTCTCCCTGCCCCAGGTCTCTCCACACCCCTCTGTTCCTGGTCATAGCCCTGCCCCCTCCAGATACACAGACAAAGCCTCCATGCCCCATACCCACTGGGAGTGAGGTCCAAGTAAGTGAGTGGAGGCTTACCAACCTCCAGGCACAGAAGGGCACTGGGTTCAAGTCCTCTCTGTCCTCACATTCCACGCACCTGGTTATGGTGCTGTCACCCATAACCTCACATCCTCTGGGATACATGCAGGTACAGGACCCCTTCTCTGGGGTGTACACAGGATCTCACTTTACCATTTTCCTCTTCTGATTTCCCTTTCCTGCTGTGTTGCTAGCTGCCATAATAAGGTACCACAAACGGGTGGCTTAACCAGCAGGAATGGATTTTCTCATAGTTTGAGAGGCTAGAAGTCCAAGATCAGGCGTCAACAAGATTGGTTTCTTCTGAGGCTGCTCTCCCAGGCTTGCTGGTGGCTCCCTTCTCACTGTGTCCTTGTGTGCTCTTCCTTGGTGCCTCAATGTCCTAATTTCTTCTTACAAAGAAGACACCAGTCAGACTAGATTAGGGCCACCACACGATGTCAGCGTCACTTGATTGCCTCTTTAAAGGTTGTCCCTCCAAAAGTATTTGTATTCTGACATCCTGGGGACCTCAATATTCAACATATAAATATTGGGAGAACACAATTCAGACCAAAACACCCACCTAGGAGGCTTATTATTATTATGTAATCTTAGGGCAGAGGTAAGACTGCCTGGCTGTGCATCTTTCTAAATCATTCTCTTAACTTACATCGAGATGACAGCTTTTGAAACTCAAAGGCCAGAACTTTGATGTCGCACTTCTCTGGGTCTGCTGTGACAAGTCTTCTCCAAAGTAAGGGGTGTCTTCCATCTGGCTGCTTGTGTGGACCTGAAAGGTCTTAGAATGCAGAAACGTGTATAACGTGTGTGAGAGAGTGTGTGTGTGTGTGCCTGTGTGTGTGTGCCTGAGAGAGGTAGGGGGAGGAGAGTGGAAGCTGGAACAATTCTGGGGGTCACATATCACATATTTTTCTGCAAAATTAGTAACTGTTCATTTATTTTCCACCGTGTGCGAGACACTGTGTAAGTTCCACAATAGCCTTGCACATTTGAGCTATCAGTCCTATTTTACAGAACAGAAAACTGAGGTTCCAAGAGGGACCTGCCCAGGTCTCCTGTGTATATAGGCAGAGATGAAATTCAAACTCAGGTCTCGTTGAATACCAAACATTCATTGTTATTTCTGTTCCCCTCCACCATGGTAAATTGGTAATAGGAAAGATGCTGAATTCTTTGAGCTTACAGTGAAGTGTCCCCAAGTATCCCAAATCCCATGTTCATCTACTTCTGCTTTCTCAACATCATTCACAAAAAGGGCTGAGCAGGAGACGAGGAAGGGGCCAATTGTGATTTGAATATGAAATTAAGGTTCTGTGTTATCTTCCTTACTTTAGTGACATTTTTCTTATTCACTGCATCCTGCTAATTTTCAGAACAAATCTGCGTGGCAGTTAGTATGATTCTCACCTTCTGGAGCTAAATCAAACACCCAGTGTCCCCAGTTTAAGTGGAAAGATGGTGTCTACCTATCTGAATTTCTGACAGAAGGGAGAGGCTGTTGCTCCACTCAGACCAGAACAGGTATCTTTTTGCAGGAATTGGGAGCTTCAGAAAGATTGAGGGTGGATGAGGGCACCTCAGGCTACATCTTGTACCATTCCAGAGTATGCCCATGATCACTCCTCTGCCAGAGTGGTCAGTAATAAAGGTGTTTCTTTGTGGCAAAGTTGCCACGTCAGTTACTCATCTCTGCTGGTCCTCCTTTAGCATGCGTGTGCGTGCACACAGACGTGCGTGCACACGCAAAGCCTACCCTTAAACAACAGAATAATTTTAATACATCTCCTAACTAACCAAAAGTAAGATCTTGACGATTTTAATCGACTAATTATACACTCATGGTCATCTTGAAAAGTGCCCATTTGGGGTCTTTATGTCTTGACAAGTGTTAAGAGTCCTCGGCTGGAAAATTGGGATACAGACGGAGAATTTCATTTACTCTGACCTTGGGAAGTTGAGAGCTGGGATTTCCTTCCCACTGGGGCCCAATAGAAGCAGAGAAGAGCCTGGGAGGACAGGGGCAGCTGCCTCCAGGCCCAGGCTTGGGCTGTGGCCTGCTTCCCTGTGGGCAAATAATCTGGAAGAATGCAGGGAGAGCTGTCCAGAGTCAAAGGCCAGACATGTAAGTGTCCTAGAAACTTAGATGATCTGGTTTTTCTGCTTTCTTTCCTTTGTTTATATCCTTTACAATTGGAAATACTTCTGCTTCTTTCCTTCCGTTCCTTTCTCTCTCCTCTCCCTTTTCCCACCTCCCTTTCCTCTGCATGTCTTCAATTCTTTTTTTTTTTTTCCTTTTTAAAATAGATAAATGAATATTCTATCTTTTGAACTTAAAGGAGGTGTTAGTTAACAAAGTGCTAAGGATCCATTTAGTGCCCCATGGTTTACAGTTATCTTTTCAGTAAATTCTTACATAAATTCAAGATATAGTATCTGTATTTTGCAGATACAAAGCCCGAGTCTCTGAGAGAAATAAAATAACATGCCGAAGGTTGTCCACTAGTAAATCACACTTCCCTGCTGACCCAGCCCCCTCTGACTCCAGAAGCTCCTTGTGGAGGGTGTGTCTGTACACTGGGGAGGGGCCTCATGCTTTCTTACCTTTTTCATCCTTGCCAGAGCAAGGGAAATCTCCACTGAGCATGGGGCCCAGGCCACTCCTGCAGGCCCATGTGACCGTGGCTACCAGCAGCCTAGCCAAAGCTATGGGGAATATTCAGAGATAGCTCTCCCTGAAACAAATTCTCTAAGCCAAGGTTTGCAGGTGACTGAGATTTGATCTGGACTCTCCCCAAAGCCCTCACTCCCATCCTGAGCATAACCAGCCCCAGGTGGTCAGGTGGGGACATACTACAGGCCAGAGGGGCAGGGAAAAAACCCTGACAAGAAGAGGCACACACTGCCTGTCAGACCTTCTGTCCTTTCTGCTCTAGCAGACGTGAACCTGACATCCAGACCTTCTGTCCCTTTTGCTCTAGCAGATGTGAACCTGACATCCAAAGACCCAGGTTGGTGCCCACCAACCCTTCCCAATCTGCAACTCAGATAAGCACCTTCTCTGAGTCTTAGTGTCCCTATCTGTCAAGATGAGCATACACATGTCTGCCTTGGAGCAGAATTTTGTGAACTCAGGAGGACACTGCATGCGTGAGAGATTCTTGAGCTGCAAAGGCAATAGCTGTGCAGGAGTCATGTCCAGCACCGTGCTTACCCACAGGGGCATCCCCTGTCTCTCTGTGGGGGTGGGCCAGGACATTTAGCTGATATCCACTCACCTTCACAGCACATGGCTCTGATCTATGACACTTGGAGAAGTAGAGTGAGAAGCCTCGAGTACCTCGCAAGCCAGTGGCTTGGGGGAGTCTAGTTCTAGACCCTGAGCTCTTGGCTGGGCTGCACATCTGCTGTGTCTCTTCCCTCAGGCCTTTTTAGCTGCCATCCTCTGTTCGGTGGGTCCAGCTCCTGCAGCACTTTTACACAACACAGCCAGTTTCTGGAGGCTGCCACATTTACATTGGGAGCTGCAGGTCAAGACCCCGTATCTCTTTACAGGCTCCTGAGGACACTCTTGTGGTTTTCTATGACTCGGGAACCTCTCACAGGATGGCTGCCTTGGGGACCTGGCCTTGCAGGAAGAATGCTTCTGATGTGGTCTTGACCCCATGCCCACGGGCTGGGCAGTGCATTCAGCCACCAGGCTCAGCATCACCTCACTGAATAAAGGGGTCATTTTCCCTGGCTGCCCCACCAGAAATGTTTTAACATAAATTGAACTTCAGCTAATAATGAGAACCAGGCTTCAGGGGACAGGAGGTAGAATGACACATTTGTTTTGACTTAAAAGCAACATTTTAGGTTCACATTTGCCAAGTTAAAGAGAAAACCTCAGATCCCTTCCCCTCCAGAACCCCTTTCCCCAAACACCATTCCCACCCGCTCTATCTTTAATTTAATTTTTATTTGTAATACATATGAAAACTAACCCATGGCTGTCATGCTGAGTGTCATTTGGCTTCAGGCTCAAACCGCTGCATAGCTTGGCCCGACACCCTGAGATGCTGGCCTCAGAGCTGGGGCTGACATTCCCCTGGTTCCCACTGACTGGCAGCCACTGGGCTTGTCAAAGAGCTGCCCAAATCATGTTTGGCTCAGACCTGGGTGAGTCATCCCTTTCCTTCTGGGAGCCCAGGGGCTTAAATATGGATCTGGAAAGAAATGGATGGAGAAAAGGAATAATGCAAAGCTAAAGCTTTCTGCAGTCAGACAGCTCAGCCTCCCTTCCGAGGCACCACACTCTCTTTCCTTTCTGCTCAGGTCACAGCACTCCCACATCAGTCTAGTTATCCCCATAGGTGGATTATAGTAATGAACCCAATTTGCAGATGCCTCTCGAGCCCAAGCTCATGGGTGCCCACCCACACTGACTCAGAACTGGCCTGTGGGGTTTGGTTTGGTGGATGAAGCAACTGTGTGTGTGATGCAAATTTAAAGTTAAATATGAGATCTTCCTTGGGGAAATCTGTGACTGGTATGCAAACAGGTATAGATCAGGCTCCTGGAAGGAAAGAGAAAGAACACAGGAGCAGACCCTGGTTACCCCAAATGAGAGCATTCTAAACTGGCCATGACCTGCTAACCACAGCTTCATGAGTAGGGAAGTTCAGCCTGGCCCCTAAACACTGCCCAGCAAGGTCAGTCCTGACTGTCAACCTGGTGACTTGTGAGCTAAGTGACCACTGTCAACAAGTTCAGGGTCACCTTGTTACACAGCATTTACAGCAGACACACTTGGTGTATAGAGCCTGACATCACTAGCCAGGTGGGGCCATTTGTCTCTCATGTACACCGCATCATACGTGTTATTTTCCTCTGTTACTCGTGTGTCTCTGCAATTAGACTGCAAGCTCCCTCAGAGCAGGCTTCACGTCTGTTGGTCACAGTTGAAACTTCATGCTTTGCCAAAGGGCATGGCACATAGAAAATGTTTGATAAATACTTGTCAAATCAATTCATGACTGATTAAGGAAATTGGACAGATCTGCTCTCGAGCCCCACCTCTTCCAGCATTATTTTATAACTTTGACTCATGCTGCTCCTCTGAACCTTGGTTTCCCATTCTGTGAATGGGAGGACTGTTACCAGGAGGACTGAACCAATGTGTGTGTCATTTGCTTAGGATTGGGCCAGGGTAGCACTCAGCAATGGCAGGGACCTCACCCACACGCAGCCAGTCTGAGTGTATTCTGCAGGCTGGTGGATGGAATGCAATTCCTTCAATGGATCCTTTTGGCCTTAATTTGTTGTCAGCAATTGTGCATTCAAAGCAGAAAGTTTGGTATTGAGATTGATCCCTGAGCGTTAGACATTTTGGTTCTTTTTGCTTTTCTTCTGATTTGGGGAGTTGGGGAGCCTCAGAAGCCCATGTGCAAACATCTCTATTCCACCCCCGTTAGTTTTTCCTACCAGAAAGGAAAGTATTGAATTAATAAGAGAGAATAATGGTAGGCAAAAGGAGCATCAAACACATTTCAAGCATTCATTCATTCTAGAAAGAGGGACTGGTAGGCACAAAGACCCTAGAGCAAGAAGGATTCTAACATATTAAATGAGCTAAAATCAAATATGATTGCAGTTATTAGAGAGAACATTCTGGGAGCCCAGACAGGAGATGTGGGCAGGAGAGAGATCACACAGGCCTCATAGGTCATTTTTAATACTTTTTTCTTTCTCTTTACAGCTGTGGAAAGTTAAGAAAAGATTTTCAAAAGATGCCTTCTAGTCCAAGTTTCAATCTGCCTCACACAGCAGAACCAGTGGCCAGGACTTCTAAGAAAAATAAGCTATTAAGTCCCATGTTACGTAGGTACCCTGCTTTGCTACAGATGGCATTAGCCGTTGAACCACCCTGTGTCATTTGTAAACCGCATGCTTGTGAATGATCCATGGGAGCCTCAGAGCATCTATAAAATAAAGATGCCAACAGCAAAACCAGCACTACAACCAGAAGAAAGGAACCACTTTTTGGATCCTGTCTCTGATTTCGCTGTTCTAAGTGCTTTGTCTAGAGCTTTCCTCTGAGTCCTGCCTAATCCACACAGCGAACTCTTAGTGTCTGATGTGCGTGTAGTGACTCATTATTCTCACAGCGACCCTAGGAGGTATTCATCATAGTAATCCTTGCCCCACAGACTCAGAAACTGATCCCCAGAAAGGGCCAGTGTTTTGCCAAGGTCAGTTTGCAAATCTGAAACCCGGCTTAGGGGTCATTGTCCTAGCCACTAGGAGCCACCCAGAATGGCACACAGCTTAAAATTTGTGAGTCATTTGGTTCTGGAATTTCCACTTAATATTTTCCGATTATGGTTGAGCATGGGTAACTGGAACGAGGGAAAGCAAAACCACAGGTAAAGAAGGATATTGTCCACACCAGGCATGGCCCTGGGAATGGGCATGCTGGGTAAGGCGATGTGTATCTCCTGCCTTCCAGGAACTTTGGCTGTGCTGGGGAGAGAGGTGCAGAGGAGGAGAGGGCTCTGACCAACACTGCTCTGCAGGACAGGAGTAGCTGGAAGTCAGGGATAATTCACCAAGGATTATGCATGCAAGAGGTAAACAAGGGGCTTGCCAGGATCCCAGAAGATCCTGTGGAGTGAGGGGCCTCTCCCAGGGCTTGCTGAGAACGTGCTATTTCCTATGGATGCAGGGCAGAGAGTCTGGAAGGGGCCTCAACAATAAGTCATATTTTAGAGAAAAACAAAACTTCAAAGTCTTCATGTGGGAACTCACTCCTAACTCTTCACGGCCTTCAAGGACTGGACTGGGAAGTGTTGTCACTCTGCCAGATGGGGCTTCCTAGAAGAAAGCAGAGGAGGGAAGGGCTCCCATCCTTCTGTCCCTGGAATCCTCCTCTAAACCCCAAGGAGGAAAAAAAAACACTCCTGGCCCCACGGCAGGGGAGGCCTCTGGCAGAGTCTCTGCTTGGCCAGACTGCAGTCAAGCTTCTGGATCTTGTCTGAGGCCCATCTGTGCACTTCCTTGTAAAACCCAGTTGGAGCAAAGAACCTGCTAAGTCAGGTGCACAAGAACTCTCCACCCTTGCTATCTAGTCGGGTTCCTCATCCTCCGCTCCCTCCCCTCCCCCGTGGTGTCTGATTGCCCTGGCCTGTCCTCAGCAAGGATCCTGGTAAGTTGTTCATCCAGAATCCCCTCTCAGCCCTCCTGTCTCCTCTTAGTGCTTCTCCTCTCGGATCCCTATCCTGCTCCTTGGCCAGAAATCCCCACTTGCCTGTGCTGTGTTTGAAGGGGAGCCCAATCTGTCTACCCAGTGCAAAATCCCATTCCAGGGACCCCTGTACCTGTTGCAATGGTCCTAGAGAAAAGCCTCCTTGCCAAGCTTGGACAAGTACCACTGGATAATTTTTTCTTTGACACATCATGGTTGAAGCAGGATCACACAGGGGACTGTGTAATTTCAGAAACTTTCTTCATTTTTCTCCCTCTCCTCAAAAGACCCAAAGTGCTCAAAGTGCTCAAAACTCCTAGTACACCTAGTGCGGTTTTTTGACATCTAAAGGCTTCTTTTCCTTGCAAAGACTCACAGTCCAGACCTATGGAATCTTTGCCAGCTGTGGGGCTCCTCGCCTCACTCCCAGCTCTCAGAGACCCTCAGAGCTGCATTTTCCTGCCTCCCTGATTTCTGCGTCTGTCCCCTACCAACACCCGAAGCAGTCTGACCTACTTTAGAGTGAACAACCCAAACAGCAGGGCGATGGGAGGAAGTGATAAGTCAGCTCCATTCTTGGAACCTCCTCCGGGGAGACCAGGGCTCTCATGGTGAGTCAAGGCAAGAGGAAGTTTTCCTCTCTATAGTTAAACCCCAGAAGACAGTGGCAGATAAAACCAAAATCCAGAAGAGCCTGGTTGTGTCTAGGCTGGCTTCTGAGAAGGACTTTGCTGCTCTTTGGGGGACAAAGAAATCACCTAGCTCTGTGTTGGCCTGATCACTGCATCACTAAGCTTGGCCTTGGGTAATTGTCCTCCCTAGCATAGGATTAAGTGTCCTAAGCAGGAGAAAAGGGGGACCAGAGGTCAGTGCATTTCTCAAGTCTTTGCCAAGTGCTGCCGTCTAGTCTAAGTGCAACCGGGAACAGTATTTCAGTTCATCCTCACAGTCCGTAGCTACATCCAGGTTCTCACCCTTGACTCTGTTGACTTTGAGGCTAGACAACTTCACTGCTGTGGGGCATGGTTCCGTGCTAATGGGACATCAAGCAGCCTCTCTGGACTCTACTCACTAGATGCCAGTCACTACACCTCCTCAGTAGTGATGATCAAAAATGTCCCCTGGGGGACACAATTGCACACAGCCACTTGGCTGTTGGTAGAGGACATCAGAGATTATTCAGTGGGATGCTGAAAGCTCTTATCTGCAATCCCACAGCTGAGATGAGAGTCAGACCCAGGATATTTTGTTTTTCCTTGTCTTTCTTTTTCATACAACATACTGCATGAGTCCAGGAACTCCTAAACTTTCTGTGCTTCGTCCCTCAGCCATAAATGACATCAGAATTTTCCACCTTATGGGATGATCATAAAAAAATCAAATATGAAAATAGATAAGTAATATGACAATGTAGATGAGATTAGCTTTGTGGATGGCCTTTTCCCATAAAGATACATTCTTTTGGAAGAAAACATGTTCCAATAAAAGTATAGCAGTTCTCAGCCTTACCTGCATGTGAAAATTACCTGGACAGCTTTGACTCTGACTGTTTGGGCCTCTCAGCAAGAGGCGTAGGGTTTAAACTGGCATCAGAAGGTCTTAAATCTCCCCAGTTGACTCCAGCACTCAGTGCGGCCTGAGAATCTCTCAGAATCCCTTCTAAAGTCGCTAGTGCAGCGTGCTTCAACCTTTTTATCCCACCCACACGTGAACCTATAGTTAAACTTGCACGGCAAGTTTAAGTTTGATCAACTTAAATTATGTTGATCAAAAAAAGAGGAAAGAAAAGAACATATTCACTGTGCTTTGAGCTTCTTTCAAAAATAATTTAATTAATGATCTTTAAACATTTTCTCAGCACACCTAAGATCCTCTCACATCACAACAGATGAAAATCATGACTGTAGTGTTTCCAATATCACTGCCACCTGTTTCAAGCAAGTCCCATAACAAGGGAGCAAGGAAAAGTCTGTTTACCAGGGTCACCAGGAGTGAGAATGCTTGACAGAGGTGATGTGGGGAGGGGATAGCCACACAGCCTAGGTCATTACAGCACTTTCTTCAGAATTTTCAACAATTAATCTGGAATATCTACCATGCCACACATAACAGAGTCAACTGGTACACAAAGGTAATGAGGAATGAGGTGAGATGGGGGCCTTAGAACAGGTACCTTATATAATGAAATCCTGCATGTGAGTTCTTATAGAGTAAGGGCATGAAGAATTTTCTCAAGTGAGGGCTGGATAGAAACAGGGCTTTCTCCTTCTTCCTCTTCCTCCTTTTTCTCTTCTTTCTTCATCTTTTTCTCCCTCCCCACTTCCCTTTTTTGTTTGTTCTGACTCTTTTAATCCTGACTTGCTTCTTTTGGATTATTAACCATCTAGAAAATGTAGGAATAAAGCTGTTCTTACTATCAGTGCCTGGTAGGACCACTGCAGGTCCCTCCAGTGAGCTGATGCACGTACACTGGCACTTTACTGAATTGGGACACAGAGAGACAGTTTGGTGTCACGCTGTTCTCATTGCTCATAAGCATGTTTGTCACGAAGTAATTATTAAAAGTGTCACTTTTGATGTCCATGTAACCTTCTATCCTATGTCTTTGTCTGTTACCCTTTGCCCACTTCTCCTTTGTTAAACACATATTGTTCCCACATCTACAAATAGTTTTAATCAATCTGGAAGAGGCATCCTTAAAAAGTACTTTAAGTACTCTTATTTCCTTTGGAAATATTCCTAGAGGTGGAATTATCAGGACAAAGCCAGGTAGACTTTATAAGGATTTATCCTTGGACCTGACACTTTCACTCCTGACGTCATGTGTCATGATGATTATGAATTGCTTTCTATAAAAAGGATGAACAAATTTAGATGTGAATGGGGTTGCTGTGAGGACCTGAGTCATCCGTCCTCAGTGACTCTGATTAATATCATTCAAAAATCGACAATTTAACAGTTGATAAATAGTACCTTATTTTTGTTTCATTTGTGTCTGTTGGATTATTAATGGAGATAAACATTTGTAGATTTTTGTGTGTGAATGTGTTTTATGCTTGCTTTATCTGCACGATTGCATATTGGAGTTACTTTTCATTCCTTTATAAGATCTCTTTCTAGATTAAAGATATTAAAATCTTGTCTTTATGTTACACGCATTATTTCTCATTGTTTTCAATTCTAGCATGTTTTAGACAATATTATCTCTTTTCTCTATTCAATATTTATTGTATCTTTTCTCTCTGGCATTTAAGAGAAAAATATATTCATGGGAAAAATTTGAAAAACAAATATAAAGATGTAAATTACAAAATAAAATATGTTTTGAATTCCACCAGAAATAATCACTATTATGTTTTGGCAAAACTTCAGCTACCAACAGGAATACAACTTTTTCTTTTTCTCCAAAAGTAGAAGTGTATAGTGTATGTTATTATGGAAGCTGTTTTGTGAGTGTTTTCTTTGGTCACTCAATAAATATGAAAAACATGATGTTTAATAGTCGTCAACTCTTTATAGGGAGGTAATACATCATTTCAACCATTACCAATTATTAGAAATTCTGTATGCTTCAAACTGTTATCCAGAATAAATACTGCTACTATGAACATGCTTCTGCGTGTAGGGTTCAGACCATTTCCTTTGCTTAGAGTCCTAGGAGTGCAAGTGTCAGGTCCAAGGATAAATCCTTTATAAAGACTTGTGACTAAAAATGACTCAATTGGCCTCAAGGAAGGTTGGAACAAATTACCCTTTCACCAAATGAGAGTGGGAGAGCCTCATTTAAAAGGCAGTTGCAGTGTAGGTAGGAGTCTGACACACACTTCATGCCTCCTGAATGTTCATTCCCTTCAAGCTGAAATTTGAACTTTTATCAAGTTTCAAATCAAGCCTTTTGGGATTAAGCAGCTGTTACTTTCAACTGTATATTTTGTGGAAGCTATGCCACTGTGGGGATATTTCTAGTTTAAAAAACATTCGGCTGACATCTCTCCCCCAATTCACTGTCTCTCTCTCTCCCCCTGCCACCCAGTTCTTTCCCTTAATCATGTTTTCATAATTTCCTTACAGCACTTCACACAGAGTGACAAGCTTCACACGGTGTCTGTCAGGGTCTGTTAGAGAGGTTGACAGCTGATATTTTCTAAAGGTCCATGCAATGGAGTATGGAGACCAAAGTATTCTTGAGGGGCACTCAGTCCAAGGCAATAAATGACCAGAGGAATATGGGGGGGGGGGGAGGAAGGCTCTGGTCAACAGAGACAATAAACGACCAGATGAATATGGGGGGAAGGCTCTGGTCAACAGAGACAAGAGTGCTGAGTATTCCTAGGCAGATGGTGTAGGCAGCAAACCAAGAGCATCTTTTACTAGAAGGAATGAAGGTAGAGTGAGAGTCAAGAGTCTGACCAAGTAAGATTTGAAATAATTCTAAACATTAGCAATGCTACCAGCTTACTGAGTGCTTGCTATGATCTAGGCTGGAGGTCTGTGGACTGTAAACTAAGTCTGGCCCATGCACTGCATGTTTATTTAAATAAAGTTTATTAGAACAGGGCCACATGCATGGTTAACAAATGGCCTGAAGCTGCTTAACTAGACAAACAGAGTTAAATAATTTTGACAGGGATTATATGACTAATAATGACAAACATATTTACTATGTAATTCTTAATTAATATATTAATAAATGTATATATATAATAAATTTATTATATATATTATATATACATTTATTATATAATTATATATAATATATATATTATATATACATTTATTATTAATGTATATATAATATACATATATATATAATTATTAATATATTATATAATATATATATTTTTTTCAAAATCAGGAATGAAAAAAAATTGAAATTGTCTCTCTAAGCTGATCCCTTGGGCAATTTACTTAACTATAGTACCTCAATATCTTCAATATTTACTTTACTATAGTACCTCAATATTTTCTCCTGTAAAATGGACATAAATCCCAGTAGGACTGTTGTGAGGATGGAGTAAGCTAAGGAATGCAGGGCACTGACCTTCCTGGAACATAACACACACTCAGAGAATATCAATCACTCTCAGTACATATTGGAGCCTATTGACGGGATGGACTTTATTTTTTTTTTATTGCTGGGGATTCATTGAGGGTACAAAGAACCAGGTTACATTGATTGCATTTTTTAGGTAAAAGTCCTCTTATAATTGTATCTCTCCCCTGAAGGGTGACGTTTTTATGATTTTGTATTGCTTCTTTAAACAATAAAGATAATACTCCCTATGTTTCTTTTTTTAATAAAACCATAGAAATGGGCCTGACAAAATGCTACCAAAAATCCTATACTTTTCCCTCCCATAACTTAGCACCAAGATACCTTTGTTTCTTGCTAATCATACAGCACTTGATGTGTGTTTTATACCCAAAGGACAAAAGTGATATTAATGAACCATGACTGCTTTGAATCTAAATAACAATCTGACTCTATCAGTCTAGGTCCAAACGGGGAAGAAAAAAACACTTTGAGTCTTTACAGTGGAAGGGAATTAATGCAGAGACATGAGTACAAAGGTGACAGAAACTACTGAGACTCCACTGGGGCCCAGTGAGCAAATTAGGGACTAGTCACAGCAGGAAGTTATCAGCCTTGAGGTTGAGGAGGAGCGGTGGGGTGTTAGCAGAGTCCGGGCTGAGATTGCCAGGGATAGTACCTCCAAACTCTTCCTGGTATGCACTCCCCATACGGTACTCTAGTCGTCCCATAGTAGGCCACTTGTCCCTACTGGACCTGAGTCCTATGAGAACAGGGCCATGCCTGCCTTGCTCACTGCAGACCCACTGGACACAGGGAAGAGGATCAAAGAATGAATAAATGAAAAGTGGTCCTGTAGACAGTCTGAACACTTCCAGGCTGACCCAAGTTGGACCCTGATTCTGAGCATGACTCACAGTGTGACCTTGGGCAGGTCGCTTCACCTCTCTACCGTTTGCCAGAAATATGGCAGGAAAACCAGGGCCTTCCCTGTACGGTCATCACCAAACTGAAATAACAGTGCAAAATAAACAGTTTCTCTGCTCCTTAAGCTTGGAGCCAAATGGAGCAGAAGACAGAATTTTTCATTGCTGTTTACTTATTGTTTTTCTCCCACTTTGGGAGAATATGAATTCATTTTATCAATACGAAAAGAGCACAGGGCGCCAAGTCGTGGCCCTGCCTAGGGGGCGGCACACACAGAATGTGACATGGCTGGATCCTAAAATGCCCTGATCCGAGGGGAGAAGAGGATACAGCGGATATCAACCAGGCTCTTGCTGCCTGTCTGGGTTTATGTGGCACTAATCTTCACAAAGACCAGGGGAGAACACTGCTCCACACAGCCTTTCCTGTCTACCGAGCTGCTCGCAGGGGCAGAAAGGAAAGAGGAGCTGAACGAGAGAACTGTGGACATGGATAGGGAATGGAAAAAACACTGGTAAGAGAGAGAGAGGAGGGGGAGAGACTGAGGCAGAGAGAGGAGGCATGTCTACGGAAAGAATGACTGAGAGAGAGGAGATACATTGACTGATTTTACCTCCACATTTTCCCAGTCCCTACAGGAACTCCTCTCTGCTGCAAACATGAGAGTAGCTGACACCTCACAGGGGGAAAACGTTCACTTTTCTCATCCCATTTGTGGTCAAAACCAAGAAGCAGGGAACTGTGCAAACAAATGCTGTATTTTGAAGTTAATGGTCCCTATGGTCTCTCCGGGGCTTCCGTGTGTCTAGAGTGTTGGAGTGGGGGCTTGTGTCCTCCAACCCGATTTATCCAGGGTGTCGCATTTCAGCTGACATGCTGTGGGGGAGGGGTGGGGTGGGGGACCCTCAGGTGCTCCAGAAAGGCTGTCCTTTAAGAACGTGCACTTGGTGGCTTCCAGGGCTCTTCAGGTGCTCCCTGATTACTCTCAGCTCAGAGCATTTTGGAAGAAGCTTAGCAGTGTCATTTTTTAAAACATGCTTTTGGATTTAGAGGGTGGTCAGGAAGTTTGATCTCGTAGAAATGTCCTTATCTGAAACTTAACTTTTCTGTCACTGCTCATACAGAGAACACAGCTGATAATTAGGGAGACAAGCTAGAAAAGACTGCAAAGGGACTGAAGCAGCGTCACAAAGGCAGCACGCAAGGACCATGCTTGATGCCCACCCATGTGCTTCGTGCCACGTTTCCACAAGCTGTGCACACTTACACCCACTTATACTCTCATACTCTAAAAAATACAATCAGGAAATGAATGAGAGGACACCACAGCCAGTGTAAGCAGGGCAGAGCATGGCAGGTGAGGTGTGGGCACCACAACCCCTGCAAGACAGAACCAAGGGCCCAGAGCCAGCTACTTTAGAGGAAAACAGCCCTGCCCCCTACAGCAGCCTAGAAGTCATCACTCAATTACAGTCCAATGAAATAAGCGTCTATCACAAAAAGTGACTCGAAATCAGAAAGTAGGAAAACACTGAAAAAGAAATTTAAAAGGAACCTGGTGCTCTTTTTACAATAAAACTTTTTCTCTGGAAATAGCTTAAGATTCACAAAAATGTTGTCCTGAGAGCCAAAGAGTTCCCATATACCACACATGCAGTTTCCCCTATTATGGACACATTCCTTCAGAACTTACTTTAGTTTTGGCACATTCTTCATAACAAATAAACTGATACTGATACAGTAGCATTGAGCAGAAGTCCAGATTATATTCAGATTTCCTTATTTTTCTTAGTGTTGTTTTCTTGTTCCAGAGCCTCCTCCAGGATACTGCATTATATTTAGCCGTAATGACTGTAGACATACGAAACTCTGAGCTGCTCAGACCTCTCTTGTTTCTGATGATCCTGACATCATTTTGAAGAGTACTTTTCACGTTTCATGGAATGTCCCTCAGTTTGGTTAAACAGATGTCTTTCTCAGGGTTAGATTGTGTTATGGGCCGTGGAAAGGAAGACCGCAGAGGCAAAGTGCCCTTCTCATCCCATCACGTGACGGGTGTACACTGTCAATGTGACAATGTGGCTCAGCCCTGCTGGTGTTCACCTTGATTACCTGTCTATGGTAGGGCTGGCCAGGTTTCTCCACTGTCAAGTGGCTCCACATTCTCTTCATTCCTATATTGTGTGCACAAAAAGTCGCTATGTGCAGTGCGTTCTCAGGGAATCCCAGGTTACACTTTATCTCCTTGGTGGCAGAGTATCTAAATAAATTATTGGTCATTTTTCTGCATGGGAGATGTGTTTATTTGCTCCCATTTTACTTTTTTATTCAATTTTTTATTATCATCCGAATGAAATCATGGATATTTATCTTATACTTTGGGTTATAATTCAGTAGTATGTTATTTTATTGCTCAAATCATTCCAGCTGTGGCCACTGGGAGCTCTTTCAAGTATCTCCTGTTTTCTTTCGACATACCCTATTATTTGAGGTTTTTTTGAATACTTCTTTGCTTCAGGTACTATAGATGCTCCAAGCTAATCTTGTCAATTTCATCTCCCAGCTCGAAAATCAGCTTTGGCTCCTTTTATTGGAAACCAGTATTAGAAATCAAGATCTGAGCCTTGGGTGTGGCCGTGCTCCTGTGGTGTCACTGGTCCCAGAGAACCTCCATGGTGTTTCAGACACATCTTGTTTTAGTATGCTTCACATTATTGCTCTTCACAGGGGCTTTTTTGTTGTTTTGTTTTTGTTTTATTGTTGGTATTTTTAACAAATGGAAGGTTTAGGGCGATCCTGGGTCAAGCATGTCTACCAAGGCTATTCTTCCAACAACATGTGTTCATTTCATATCTTTGAGTCACGTTTTGGTGATTCTTTGGTATTTCAGATTTTCTCATTATTATTGTATATGTTATGGTGAGCTTTTGTCATTGATCTTTGATATTACCATTGTAGGTTTTATAGGGGGCCAATACCCATATTAGGTTGCAAACTTAATAAATGCTGTGTGCATTCTGATTGGCCATTCCCCATCTCTTTTCCTCTCTTTGGGTCTCTCTCTTCCCTGAAACACAAAAAATATTAAAATTAGACCAGTTAAAAGCACTACAATGGGCCTAATGTTCAAGTGAAAGGAAAAGTCACAGGTCTCTTATTTTAAACCAAAAGCTAGAAATCATTAAGCTTCCTGGGGAAGGCATGTTAAAACCCGAGATAAGCCCAAAGCTAGGCCTCCTGTGCCACACTGTCAGCCAAGCTGGGAATGCAAAGATTCTTTATGGAAATTAAAAGTGCTACTTCAGTAAGCTTACAAATGATAAAAAAGCTAAACAGCCTTATTGCTGATATTAAGAATGTTCTAGTGGTCTGGATAGAAGACCAGACCAGTCACAAGAGTCCCTGAAGTTAAATCTTAATCCAGAGCAAATCCCTAACTCTCTTCAACTATGTGAAGATTGAAAGAGATGAGGAAGCTGTAGAAGAAAAGTTGGAAAGTATGAGAAGTTGGTTCATGAGGTTTAAGGAAAGAAGGCATCTCTGTAACACGGAAATATAAAATTAAGCAGCAAGAGCTGATGTAGAAGCTGCAGCAAGTTATCCAGAGATCTAGCTAAGATCATGATGATAGCATTACACTTAACAATAGACTTTTAGTATAGATAAAACAGGACTTTCACAGCTAAAGAAGAGAAGCCAATTCCTGGATTCAATCGTCAAACAATAGGTTAACTCCACTGCAGCTGGTGACTTTAAGTTGAAGTCAATTTTAATTTTCCATTCTGAAAATCCTATGTCCCTTCAGATTTATGCTAAATCTACTTTGCCTGTGCTCTAGAAATGGAAGAACAAAATATAGATGACAGTATATCTGTTTACAGCATAGTTTACTGAATATTTTCAGCCTAATGTTGAGACTTACTGCTCAGGAAAAGATTTCTTTCAAAATATGGCTGCTCATTGACAATGAACATAGTTACTCTAGAACTCTGATAGAAATGTGCAAAGAGATTAATGTTGTTTTCATTACTGCTAACACAACCTTGATTCTTCAGCCCATGGATCAAGAAGTAATTTAGATTTTTAAGTCTTTATTTAAGAAATACATTTTGTAAGGCTTTAGCTGCCATAGATAGTGATAGCAAATTAGAAACCTGGAAAGCTATTAAGAACATTTTGACTCATAGACAGAGGTATAAAATATCAACATTAACAGTTCAGAAGAAGTTGATTCTAAACCTTATGGATGATTTGAGGAGTTTCAAGACTTCGTGCAGGAAGGAACTGTTAATGTGGTAGAGATAGCTAGAGAACTAGGATTAGCAGTGGAGCCTGAAGATGTCACTGAACTGCTGCAGTCTCATGATAAAAGGTGAATGGACGAGGAGGTGCTTCTTACAGACGAGCAAGGAAAGTGATTTCTTGAGATGGAAACTACTCTTGGTAAGGATGCTGTGAACACTGCTGAAATGACAAAAAAGTATTTAAAATATGAAATGAAGCAGCAACAGAGTGCGAGGACTGACTCCAATTTTGAAGGAAGTTCTACTGTGGGCAAAATGCTGCCTAACAGTTTTACATGCTCCCAGACAAATATTTCATGAAAGAACAGATCATCCATGGGGCCAACCTTACTGTTACCATATTTTAAGAAATTGCCACAGTCACCCTGATCAGTCAGCATCCATAAACCTTGACACAAGATCTTCTACCAGTAAAAATATGAAAACTTGATGAAGGCTCAGATGATTGTTGGCATGTATTTTTTTTTAGCAATAAAGTAATTTCAAATAAAGTATGTACGTTTTTATACATAATATTCACACTTAATAGACTATAGCAAAATGTAAACACAACCTTTATATGTGCTAGGAAACAAAATTTCATGTGACTCATGTTATTGTAATAAACTTTTATTGTGGTGGTCTGGAACCAAAGCTACAATATCTCTAGGATATGCTTGTATTAATACTTTTAAGAGAGATAGTACATTTAAATGAGTAAAGATAAGACCTTTTTTTGTACTTAAAGGGTTAAATATTTACCTGATTGGAAACATAAGGCTGTTCAGAGTGACTCATGTTTTAGTTGAGTAGGAAGAAGAACCCATTGGTTTAAATAGAGAAAGACCAGCATAGGCATTGCATGCTGGCAGAAACAGGTTTAAATAATCGCTTGCTTATGTGATGCTTGGCAACTCCTTATCTTTCTGGTTTCCTTCTTGTAAGAAAGATAATAATGCCTAAATAATGTTCCCATTTTTACATTAGACATATTTCCATGCAGCAAGTGCCCAGAATAATGTCTCTTTGATAGGTACTCAAAAAATAATAGTAACCTCCCCACCACATCTTACCTTTTAGTATCGTCTTACATAAAAATAATCGCCAATTAACACATAAGTTTTTAATAAGAGTTTGGTTTTATGCATTCTACATATATTAAGCCATTTCATTCTCACAACAACCCTAAGAAGTTGGCACTATTACTGTCCCTACTTGACAAATGAGGGAGCTGAGACACAGATAGGTTAAGTCACTTGCCATCGTCCCATAGTAATGGAACAGGGAGAAGGATGCCCTTTGGTCTTAGGGTCCCTGCTCTTAATCATGATGCAAAATGATGACATCTTGGGTAATCTAGATACCTTATATGTAAAATGCAGCTTACAATTCCAAATTCACATGTTATTTGTGTACTCCAAGTGTAGCCATTCATTCATTCAATAAATATTTAAAGAGAACCTTCTGTGTGTGATAGGATATATAGATCACTTGGGACTTGGTAGAATTAGCCAAAGATGAGACCTCAGAGCAGACATAGCCTCATAGGGGCATTGTTTGTAAGCTGGATTTTAGTTCCCTTTTTGCTTCCTTGGCTAGACCCCTTAGTGTAATATACAACCTTGCCCAACAGAACATGGTCAGCCTGATAGAGACTGTGCTAGAATTGACACTCCAGAAATAAACTAGGAAAATGAATTTCCTGCCTTTATGGAGCTTATATATATATAACATGCAAAAATTTTTTAACTCTAAAGCAAGGTGTAAATGTAAGGTAGAATTAAGATCATTATTATTGTCATTTTTATAACTGATCAGTCTTCTTATTAGCCATGAGGGCATTAACAGATGCACAAGGTCAACAGACAGTGCTAGTGGAAGTCTAACAACCCAGAGACAGCAAAGCCCTGATTTGAATCTTTTGCCAATTTCCATGGTGTAAATATTCCTACTATGGGAATATTTCATGCTCTCATGCTCCCTGCTTAATGAAGCTGAGCCCAGGATTGGCAGCCGAGTATAATCACCTGTTATGAGTTGAAAGGAGCAATTCCAGCATATCCCAGATGGATGTAAGGGAAATGTTACACCTGCATTGGGAGAGAGAGGAAGAAACAGAGAAACTGGAGCTTAGATGGAGCAATGTCATACAGTTTTCATTTGAACTCAGGTCTATTCAACTAATGAGTCATAATTTCTTCTACCTGCCAGGGCTTCATTTACAGCTTCCTTGTAGATCCTGTATCTCCATCAGAGAGTTTTGGACTTTTTGACAGTAAGTGATGCTACTGACTTGGAAATCAGTGATTCATTTCAGCAGATGTTTCTTGGCTACTGTTTAAGCCTAAGAAACTCAGGATGTCAAAGTCCATAAAGAAGTTGAGGTCCAATGAGAGAGGCAGGCATACATGTGGTCTATAGGACCACCTGTGCTGCTGTGACCATAGAGGACATGTAGGTACACTGGGAAACAGAGATGGCACTGCTAGTGTGGGCGTTATGAAGGCTTCTTGGAGGAGGCCATTGGTCTTGGAGGAGAAGGAAAAAGAAACATTCTCCCTGGAGGCTGGGGACACAGTCTCTGTTTTTGCTTGGACAACATGATAAGCTGATTCCAAGTCTCTACAGGGCCTGCAACAAAAGTCTCAAGTCTTCAGTGAGACCTGTAGATTCTGTATTAGAACCTCTAAACTTTTTTAGCCTCTTGTGTTCCCCCATTTGCCTTGTACTCTGGACAACCTCCTGCACATTCTGTTTCCACACCTGCAACAAACCTTCCCCAACTCATCCTGCAAAATTCTGTCCACCCACCAAAACAGAGTTAAATCAAGGCAACTCTTTTATTTCTATTTATCTTTTTTTTTTTTTTTTTTTTTTTTTAAGACAGAGTGTCACCCTGTGCCCTTGGTAGAGTGCCATAGCATCATAGCTCACCTCGAACTCCTGGGCTCAAGCAATCCTTCTTGCCTCAGCCTTCTGAATACCTGGAACTACAGGCACCCACCACAACACCTAACTAGTTTTTCTATTTGTAGTAGACACAGGATCGCTCTCTTGCACAGGCTAGTTTTGAACTCCTGAGTTCCTGCTATGCACCCACCTCAGCTAGAGTGCTAGCATTACAGGTATGGGCCACTGTGCCCAGCCAAGGTAACTCTTTTAAAACAGCCCCTTGATCTGGGATGCAGATCCATTTTCTGTTTTCATATAATTCGCCAAGAGTTTCTCTGCCCTCACATTTAACTTGTTCATTCATTTAACAAATATTTATAGAGCACTTGATATAGCAGTGGTAATAGCTGAGATTTGCTGGGCACTTGCTATGATCTAAAAACCACTTGCACTGATTCCTTTAATCTCTGCATAATCCTATGAGGTGTATTATATTATTATGTCTGTTTTCTGAATGAAGAAATTAAGGCATAAAAAACTATGATATTCCGAGGCCACATCACTAGTTGTTTGGTGGGAAGGACCTGGCATGTGCTGCAGGCAGCAGGGGTGCAGGATGGACATCATGACCACACCACCTTGGCTGACCTTTCCTCTGAGGAGCATGATAGACCAAGGCTCCACCGAGCACACAAAACAGGTGCAACCCAGGCCTTCACATAGCATCAGTCTGGGGCACGCAACACAAAATAAGCATGCTGCTACGAATGTACAAAGGAACACAGGAAAACAAAATCTCTCTGTGTCTCACTGTTTTCATCTGTGAAAGAGAGATAATAAGAGTCCCTTCTTCCTAGTCTGGTGTAAAGATCAGAGAGGATCATCTGTGTGGTGCATGTAGGGCAGGAGGTCCAGCTAGCAAGGCCCTGACCAATACATGCCCCCATGCTCATTCTGTTTTCTCTCTACTATCATCTTAGAAGGCAGCCCCTCAGGAAATGTTTGCAGATAAAAACACCGATGGATCAGAAGGTGGACGAGTGCAGTGCTTCAATCCAATTGACTTGGTATATTACTATATACTTAAAATAATTTTTAATATCTCTTCCCTTGCAAATTTTTAATATCTCTTCCCTATCCCTAGCCTCCACAAGATAAAGTACTTTTTGGAAATCAGGCTCCAAGCCTCCCTGCAGCCTCAGGGATAGCTCACATATTGTCAGGGCCAGTCACTGTTCCACGAGCATTTGTCACTCAGTCACTTGTGGCTGGAAATGTACAAATACAGTGATGTCCGTGATCTGACAGCATGGCGGGAACCTCTATAAAAACAGCTGTTTGGGTACCAGCTGCTTGGTAACAAATACGTCTTTAATGTAATCAAATAAAATCAAATAATCCGGCAGGATTTATTGATTGAGAACAATTGCTTTTAAATATAGTCTACTAGCTGGGACTATTAGCATTCTTTTTTTTTGTTCAATTAGTTCAGTTGGTTTGAATTAGAGACACTTGGCTATTAGCTACGAAAAATTCATACTATTGCCGTTCAGCATTAAATCTCCTTTCCCTTCCCCTACACTGATGCCTGGCCCAGCCTACTCAGCAAAACAGATTTTTGGGGTCATTCCAACTGTATGGGGGGAGACAGTCTTACAACATATCAAGTTCCATAAACTCTGAAATGGAAGCCCAGCCCAGCCCACAGTCTTGAACAAGGAGGGGGTTTCATCCAATTTTATCTCACAGAATCTGACCACCTACCCCATTCCCCCACACTCTACTCCCACCCCCCACCCCCAGGCAGGTGGCCCAATATTGAACCGTGTTTGCCACACCAGGCTTTACAGCAGGATTATAGGTTTTTGCAGGATGATGTCTTATGTATTACATAATTTATCTTGATGAAAGTAGCCACTCTCTGTCCTGCCAAATGAGAAACCTGGGAATTATTCATGAAGCCTCTTGTCTCCCAATGCTCATAGCAAATGGTTCCCCAAACCCCATAGATTCTATGTCCTGCATTTCTCCCCAGTCTGCCCCTTGCCCCTGTTTCTACACCTTCAGTGCGAGTCTCACCGTGATCTCTCACCTGGATGAATGCACTCGTGACCTCCACTCTTCTTCCATGCCTGTGCTAGGAACCCTAGAGGGGGTGTGTCAGTGTGCTTGGGCTGCCACGCCTGTGTACCACTGACTGGGGGGCTTGAACAACAGAAATTTTTCACAGTTTTCTGGACACCAGAATTCCAGGACCAAGACTCCAGCATGTGGGGTTTCTTCTGAGGCCCATCTCCACCCCACACCTGCAGATGCCCTGCTCCATACACTGTCTGTGTCCTAACCTGTCCTTCTTATAAGGAGACCAGTCCTGTTGGATAGGGGCTCACCTGAGTGACCTCATTTTACCATAATTGCCTCTTTAAAGGCCGTGTCTCCAAAGACAGTCTCATTCAAAGATCCTAGAGGTTAGGGCTCAAAATTATAGGGAACATAATTCAGCTACAATGGGGTTTCCTAAATCACAAATATAAGCTGGATAATCCCTATGCACGCATAGGACCCCAGGCGCGGCAGGTTGAAGCTTAAGCCCCTCAATTCCATCCACGAGGCTTTGCAATGCCTGTGGCCCCAGCCACCATCTCCCATGTCTTCCTCCTACACTCGGGTTCCATTCCTTCCACTTCCAACCCCGATGCCACTCTAAACACAAATATTAACTCACTCCTTGCAAAAACAGAGATACAGAAGGACAATTTCAGCATCCCTACTCCATTAGGAGCTCCTCCAGGCAGGCCCCATGTATTAATTATCTCTTGGGTCCCAGTACGTACCACAGGTTTAGCATCAGGAAATGGCCAACTAAGGCCGAGTAAATGGCTTATGCCTGTAGTCCTAGCACTCTGGGTGCTGAGGTGGGTGGATTGGCGGGCTCAGGAGTTCAAGACAAGCCTGAACAGAAGCAAGACCCCATCTCTACTGAAAATAGAAAAAGTAGCCAGGCATTATGGAGGGTGCCTGTAGTCCCAGCTACTTGGGAGGCTGAGGCAAGAGGATCGCTTGAGCCCAAGAGTGTGAGGTTGCTATGAGCTATGATGCGATGGTACTCTACCAAAGGTGACAAAGTGAGACTCCTCCTCCTCCTCAAAAAAAAAATAAAAAATAAATAAATATATATATATATATATATGAAAAGAAAAGAAATGGCTGATAAAGATTGTGAAATGAAATACGTTTAGCCTTTATGCAGATATACTTATACAGAACGCAGCCTAGGAAGTGAGCGATGTCTCGGATGAAGCTGGGTAGCTGCCTGCAGGTTTACAAATGTACTAAAAGCATGGCATCAGGGTCCCCAATCAGATTCATGCCTTTCCTCTCTGGAAATGACATTACAGGGCATCTACTGTACTTCCGATGTAAACACCCACTGCCTGCTGCTACTATCAGTCTAAGTGACCGTAGAACTTTTGTCTGCCCACCTGTGCCAATGGTGAAATGCCAGACTTCTTCCCGATTCGTGAAGTTTTCATCCAGGTGACTGGCATTTCACTAGCTTTTTACTGAAACAGGTTCTCTGGGGAAAAAACTGACTGGTAACCTCTGCAGAAAGAAGCAGGGTATGTCTGATGCAAGCGTTGCTTTTTCCTTTTGGACGTGGGTATCTGGGGATGAGGCTTTGTTTCCAGCCCTTCCAGTTTTCCTCCCATTGCCGCTGCCATCATGGGGAGGCCGACCGGATTCCAGTCTTGCCTTCAGAGGGTGATGCATCTTCCCCCAGCCAGGGCTTCCTGAATAGCCCGTCTTCTCTCTCATCAACTCCATGTTCCTCTAACCTTGCTGCTATCAGTATTGAAGGCAAATTTCAGCCTCTATCCATTTTTCCTCTTTCTTGTTTTTCCGTTTGTTTAGCTCTTAGGCAAACAAGAAGAGTGATATTATAGATAAAACAAATGGGCGCAATTGCCTGGATTGTTGGAATATTTGAGGACACAATATAGATCTGGATAGATTTCAGCTTTGGTGGGGCAGGTGCACGAGTCTTGTGCTTCATGAGTGGGGTGTTCTGACCTTGGCAGTCTGCAGAAGCTCTGATAGACCAGATAGGCCTTAGCAGCTGTGCTCTTGGGATTTAACTGCTAGGACCCAGTTAAATCCTGCAGGGGCTGCAGGTCTTGAGGTACATAGTAATTTGACATTGGTGCCTTACTGCAGCTTATAGAGAAGCTGTCCACAATGGAGCAGCTTTCTTTAGACACAAGCTGCCTATCCTTGTCTGTAAAAAGGCCCAAGGGCCATATGAATGGCTTTGAGTAAATGAAAATCAAGCATGTGAGAACTTCCAAAAGGGCACATGGTCACTATCGGTGACCTTAGCAGATTTTGTCCATGTGGGGCCTGGAGGAAATTGGCAGTCATGCTGGCTGAAACACGGGTTTGGGGATTGGGAAGTCACAGGCCAATTTAGGTGCACCTGGACCTTGAATAATACATGAATAGGAGATATAACCACTGGTGAGGGTTAAGGCCATCCTAGGTGTAGTAGCACCAGATGCAAGCATGGCTTTTCCTAAGCAAGTATGGTAGAAGCCAAGACTCGACTGGAGGAGAAAAGGCCTTTCTGCACACAGGGGAGGGGTAGAGTGCTGCCATCTGTGTCTTCCCAGCACTTCCCCCAGGAATAGAAGCCATGAGGGTCAGGAGTGGCAGGTGCTGGATGAGCTGAACAATCAGCTGGACTGCCCTAAAAGGATTAAGGGAAAGATGGAGGCTTATCTCACCATTGCAGAGAAAAGATGCTACTTATGGCCACAGTACCCCAAAGCTGAGAGATGACAGTGCAGGCCCATGTTTTAGGCTCCACTGGGCCCAGAGATGCACAAGGTAGACAAAGACCCTGCACGTCAGGGATGTGCTGAGTGGAGCCTCATTCTCCAGTGAGAGTCAACGCACCTCAGGCCAGTGATCACAGAGCTTCATGCTAAGCAATATCACGAGACTGTAAACCATCCACTGGGGCCCAGGTCTGACACTGCCTGTTCATGTGGGAGGCTGGCTGCAATCCCACTAGATAGAGCCCACCTCAGTGGAGTCCTGGGGGCAGGAGCACTGGGCAGTGAGGCAGCATGAGAATTGCAGGCTTGGAATGCCTTGGGAAGGAAAGGCAGCTGCCTGGTTTGAGAAGGGAGGCGAGACGTCTAGGAGGGTCGTCCGCTCCAATGTGGTGAGTGCACAGTGTACAAATTAAACCGTCCATGTAACACTTTCCCCATGAGAACTTAATGTGCTTCCTTTTGGGATCCAGACACCTGACTTGAATGGACTAGAAACCTGATGGGGCAAAAACCAGGAAACTTTTCTCCACCACCCTCTTCCTGGGGTTGCCGTAAGAGTGTTTGGCTACACTAAGAGCTGGGCTTGGGAAACAACATTGTCTTGGGATAACCAAGTAAAAGGGCTTTAGGGTTGGGAATTGGGATGTTTTTAGCATTGAGTGGTTTGGAAAACACTGCTAATCTTTTCGGTCCTATTTCTTCTCTGGATTCTTTCAACTCTTAAGTAGTGAGAGGCTTGTCAGAGAAGTGGCTTGGAGCTAACGTGTTTTCTCTAACCCTGAAGACACGTGTTTTCTCTAACCCTGAAGACACCACGCCCAGTGCAGCAGGAAATGAACCAGGAAGCAAGGACTCCTCAGGAGCAAAATAAATGAGAGCAGAAAGTTTTGGCACTTGAACCTAAGAAATTTGAGCGTTTGAATTTTTAACTTAGAAACTTCCAAAATGATTTTAGTCTTTAGTTCCTTTGGGATTCAACTTGCCAGGGGAGTTAATCTTCAGGTGATACCTTCTCAGCAGGAGAGGTTTACATTCCTGTTTGTGGTGTCTTGAACACTGCCCTGTGTTCATTAGCGACCTGCCTTCCTGGGTTATCTCTCATTGCAGAGTCTTTCATGGTTAGGCAGCACGGCTGGAGATCATTCTGGGCAGAAAGAGAGAAACATGTCTAGTTCAACAGAAAAAGCCTCCTTGTTGACCCATTTCAGAACCTTCTGGTGGCAAAATCTAAACCAGCCCCCTGTCCCCCAGGAGTCCACACAGGGGAACAGGGTTGGTGTCAGGCAGAGGGCCCATGAATATATGCAGGATGTACCACCTAGACTGTTGGTCTGCTCATCTTCTTTCTGGGGACAGTGACATCACATGTTTGATGTTCAAGGCCCCAAGTTAGGAACATGCTAGTCTGGAGCAGGTCAGGGCAAGGCTGCTTCACCTTCTTGCTTCTTCTTCCAAGTAGATGAAACTTCTTACCATCCATTTCCCGGCTTCCCCCTGATGCTTTCCTGACTGGTAAACAGGGGAACGGGCACCATGCACAGAGCAGAGATTTCCCCTGCTCCCAGAAGCAGGCTCTCGTCCAGCAGAGCCTGTGGCTGGAGGACACAAGGGGCCCTTTCTGGAGTTCAATTAGCAGATCCATCCCCTCTCTGAGATCTAGCTTCCTACCAGCTTAGTAATGGTAGGAGATATGTTGGCCTTAAACTGTTTGATTCCTTGTCTTATTTCTCCATTTATTCTGAATCTAATTAGGGTGAGGAGTCGCTTTTCATCGAGCACAAGTCTCAGCCCTGTGTTTATTTCCATGGCAGTTTTCATACACTACTAGGACGCTGTACCAAAGAGGCTGCATTGAGGGAGAATGCAGCCAGGTCCTCATTCCCAGAGATGCTGTCTGTTTGAAACCCCCCACTGTGTTGTCCATGTCCTCTTACCAGTCCATGAGAACAGCTGCTCCTAGCATTAGGTAACAGTGCCATGCTGGGCTTATATGTCTGCAGGAGACATGCTTAAGGTTACCTGGCTCCTGGAGCTCAGTCTAAGTTTGTTTCAAAGCCTGTGGTTTGTTCCTGCAGAGGTCAGTGCCTCTCCTTTCCTGAGAACAGCCTGGGGCTGACTTAGGCTTCAGGCCTCAGCCTGCCACTGATGAGATGACAACCCTGGAGAAGTCCTTGGACCTCTCCAAGGCTCAGGGCCCGGTCTTTGAAAAGAAAGTCCTGGGCATGACCTCACCCTCGCCCTGGAGCAGTCCACATCAGCAAATGCAGCCATGAATATGAAACTACATTTTCAAAACAAAGGCGCCCCCAGAACTGGGTTGATACCGTACAGCTCTGGCAGCAAGGAGAAACACGGAAGGGAGAAACCCCCGTTCCTACCCTCATTTTCTCTGTCAATGCTTATAAAAGCTTTGGTGTCACAAATACCTGCTCCAAGTCTTTAGAAGTTCAACTTGAATTTGGATTTGACAAGGAAGTCCTTTGCTACTGTTTGCTTCTCTTTCAAGATGAAAAGACAAATCTAAATATAGACTGCCTTCTGCTTAGCATAGTGTGGTTTCAGGATAAGCAGACTGACTGCTCAGTCACACTGAACAAAGCCCCATGGCCCCAGGCTGCCTGGCACCTGAGCCACTCTGCACCCTGGTCTCCTTTGGTGCCCACCTGTCAGTCTTGCTGCACAGGGAAGAAGGGCCCGACTCAGCCTGCCTCAGGCTTCATCTTCTGTCAGCTGTTTTATCTTTGCTTAGCTTCCGACTTCTCTTTCTTTGTCCTCTGTCTTTCCTGTGCCTCTAAGGTGGCAGTTTGAGTCTGCACCTCTACCTCCTCCCCCAGCTTTTCTCAGCCCACAGGGCAGCACTTTGTGTGGGCACCCAAAGGTACTGCCTGAGGCCAACTGAGCAAATTCTCATGCCCTCAGGTCTTGCTGGGAGAACCATGCTGGTCTCTGAGCCGGCCTCGGGTCTCCTCCTGCTTCTTAACCTTTGCTCCCTCCTGGAATGGTTTACCACTCAGGCTGCCTTACTATTGCTCAAAAACGTACCTCAAAATTTAATGGACCCCCCCTAATGTTGGCTCTTCCTCAGAGGCTTCTAGAGCCCCTCTCAGTAGAAGGAATCTCTTCCCCCGTGTACCCCACCATGTCTGTCTTACAAGCCTTCGGCAGATTCCTCTTGTTTATATCTCATCTTTGTGCAATGACCCACCTCCTGATGGAATCTGAGATGGCTCAGACAGAACAACTCTTTATTGGAAATTATGCCTCCAGCCCCTTCCTTTTTGCCCCTAACATGGTGCTTTTTGCAAGGCAGGACAACACTTGGAATGCTCTAGATTAAGTTCCTTTGCAGGGTTCACCTATGTGAGGGAAGTACCACATGGGTGGCTCTTGGGGTCCTGCTGCTTGGATGGTGTGCAAACATGGACATTTTAAAATTTAATTGAGCTCTTGAAGTTGTGGCAAAATGTACATTACATAAAATGTACCATCTTAACAATTTTTAAATGTGTAGCTTTTTGCCATTGAGTACATTCCTATCCTTGTGTAACCATCACCAACATTTGCTTCCAGAACCCTATCATCTCCCAAAATATTAAACATCAACTCCACTAAATAATCCCATCTCCCCTTCCCCAAACCTTGCAACCATCATCCACTTTCTGTGTCTATGATATTGACTACCTCATGTAAGTGCAATTTGTCTTTCTGTATTTGTCACTGTGTGAAGGGTTTGTTTTACTTAGTGTAATGTTCTCAAGCACCATCCATATTGTAGCACATGGAAAAATTTCCTCCTTTTTAAAGTCTGAGTAATATCCCATTGTATGTATGGACAACACCTTGACTACTCATTCATCTGTCTATGGACACTTGGGTTGCTCTCATTGAAGTGAGTATTGTTTCCATTTATTTTTATTTCACCTTTAACTGACAAATGATAATTGTATATAAAGTATTTGAGGGATACAATGTGATGTTATTATACAATGCAAAAATGATTAAATCAAGCTGATTAACACATCCAGTGCCTCACACGCATCTCCTTACTTTGTGGTGAGGACATTTAAAAATCTAAAAGATCTCATGCTCAGTGAAATAAATCAGGCACAGAGAGGTACATACTTCGTTATCTTGCCTACATGTGAAATCTAAAAGAGTCAAATTCATAGACGTGAACAGTAGAATGAATGGTGGTTACCAGGGGCTGGAGGGCAGGAATGGTGGGGGGAGGGAAAATGTTAGCGAGAGGAGTCAAAGCTCAATCCGACAGCAGGAATAAGTTCTAAAGTTCACCGCGCAGCGTGATGACTGTGATTAATAGTCATGCATTGCATGTTTGGAAAATGGCACAATTCTCTTCCTTCCTCCCCTATAAGACAGGAATCAGATTGGCCGCCTTTGAATTTCAGCTGGATTTTTACAGATCTGTGGCTCATGTCATGATATCTAACCTCTCTGAATCTGTCTTTTACTTTCTTCCCAGGGATAATGATACTGACTTGACATGATGACTATGAAAGACGAAGGGCATTGACTGCATTTGGTTGTAGACCCTGGCATGCTCCCTAAGTGGTTTCTGCTCTTCTTAGCTTTGTAGGTGACCACGTTTCCCCCTAGGTCCTGAGACCTTCTCTTCCCCAGGAGCACCCTCACTGGAGGAGAAGTTCTCAATTCTGTGGGGACTTTGTTCTTCCCCGCCACAATGTCTGCACGTGCTTTGGATCATGTCCTGTTGGAAGTTCAGGTGCACTTTTTTTGCCCTGGTGTTTATTATAGTTTCTGAAACTCAAAAGCAAAACCAAAAGTGCTCTGATGCAAGTGTTACAACATGGTCTTCTTTGCTGCTTTGGCTTGCTGACACGTCTCCCTTTTCTTTCCTGTCATTGAGGTTCACAAATCCTTCCTGAGCGTGCACACTCTGGGCAGGGTGCCCTGCTCACAATATGGTGCAGGGTGATGGATTGAGACATGTCACTGCTCCTTGGGGACATCATTACCTGACAGGGAGGCACACACTGCTACAGTGTAATCTCCATGACATACCACAGAACATCGTGCAAAACCCTATCCTTTGTTTGCTGCATACAGTGTATTATTAAACTGTAGGACTTGCATTGAGAAGACTTGGGATACTCAGTCTTCAGAGAGAACCTCAGTGTCCTTCAGCCTCAGTTTCTTCAGCTGCAAAGTGGAGGTAACATGTACCTTAAAGGACTGTTGTGTCAGCTACAAAAAGGAGTAAACTACAGATATCTGCCACAACGTGGAAATTCCCATGTGTGCTATGTTAAGTGACTTAAAAGACTACATGTTGAAGGTGGAGACAAGATGGCTGACTGAAGTCAGCTTTCCACAGAGGTTCTCATCTAGAAGGAGAGTTAAAGGACAGAAATTTAGCAAGTAACCTGGTGGATTAGAGCTGCACTAAGATAGAAGGTTGAAGAACGCACATCAACGCTACTGAGGCAAGCTGCAACCCTAAGGATACAAACAAAAGGTACAAAATCTATCACCAAGTAGACAGCTCGGAGTGTCACACAAACAAACGAGCAGAGTTCAAAGGTCCTCCCACTACACTCCATGGGATAGACCCTCTAAAAACTGGACCTACTAGGGTGCCACGGTGTTCTCCTGCCAGGCATAAAATTGTACAGGACTGTAGATATTCTCTACCTACAATTCTGAGCTCCCAGCACTCCCCTCCTTTCTCACTCTGAGGTCTGGAGGCCTGTCCCCCAGGAGTCCAGATTCTTGGATGATTTCTCAAAGTGTGTGGACAGGGCCTAGACTGCAGCTGATCAGTGCTGATTCTGTGGCATAGGAGTGAGGAGAGGACAGTTAGCTGAGAGGGAACCACACCAGAGCGGTGGTACCCCAAGGTGCAGAGCAGCAGCCATTTTTGGCAACAATAGGGCTCACTCCTGATTATTATAGGAAGCCATTATTATTATAGGAAGCCACATCCCCTGGCTCCCTGGGCAACCAGAGGAGGCTGGGCATCTTCTCAGGTGGCAACCGCCGCAGAACAGATCTGGGATGGAAACGCAGGCCCTGTGACAAAAGGGTTTGCCTGAGGCGGTACCAGACTGGGTGGAGTGCAGGGACTAGAAACACATATGCAGAGCCGGGAAGTTCAAAGGGCAGGGCTGATCAAGAGGACCGCTTTACTGAGTCTAACACGCACCCAGCCCACAGGGGACTGTCAGCCAATAGTCAAAGGAAGACAGGAGGCTAGAACTGACAGCTAACCAAATACAAACCTGCAGGAGCAAAGACAGGGCCTGAGGTGCAGGCTCTGGGAGCTAACAACAGCTTCTCTTCTGCAGGGGAATTTAGCAGGGTCAGAAACAAATTTTCATAAAGTTGTTCTGTTCTGTTCTATCAGTAACATCAATCAGGGGCAGGTCTAGAACTGAGTGAACACTCCCCTCCTCCATTAAGAACCTGAAGTTGCCAGGCCTCACCTCCCCCTGATTGGTAGAGGCAGAGTGCAGCAACCTGACTCAGCAGAAATAGATTTCCTTGTGATTCAGGCAGGTGCAAACACCTGGAGTATCTGTTCACTAAAGGCAACTGGGTCACAGCCCTGCGGGGCTATCAGTGACTGGGTGTGACAGAGGTGCAAGGAGGGGACAGAGGCATCAACCTTCGCAGACTCATCTATTAGCTGAGTCCTTCTAATTCCACGTAGCACCGGAGAAAGCCATATCTGAGTTGTCACCAGACCCCTGCGATCCAGTTACCAGAGACTTTTTAAACTCTCCCACCTGAGACAGGTGCTGTCTGAGACAACTGATTTGGACTTTTTGAACTAAGCCAATCTCCCAAAGACTATTCATGTGGTGCCCTGGGTGTATGGTTGTAGGAAGGTTTGATTTCCCTTTTCCAATTATTGCCTGTGAGGTGTGGGGTGACTTAATTGCTGGTATTTCTCCACAACTGAGATTTCAACTCAGAGTAACTGTTTCACTAGGGTTGAACAGAGACCAGCTGAAAACAAGACAGAACCTCTTAGCCCCACCATGCCAAACAGGTCCCCAGTTTTTCAGGCCATAGCACTGTATAGGTCCTCGACAAAGCTCCAGGGAAAAAATAAAGTGGTGTAAAACAATAAAGGGGTAGAATCAGCCGAAAAACTCTGGTAACATGAATAACCATAATAGATTAACCCTCCCCAAGGAAAGATATGGCAGAAGTAACTGAAGATCCCCTTCATAAACAGCTGGTCAAGATGTCAGAAATCAAATTCAGAATTTGTATTGCAAACAAGATTAATAGAATGGAGGAAAATTTGGAATGAGAAATTCAAGGACAAATTCAAAAGTTGGAATTAGAAATTCGAGGAGAAATTCAAAAGTTGTCTCAAGAATTTAACGAATTTAAAGACAATACCACCAAAATTTTGACACACTGAAGCAAGAATTTGAAGCCCTCAAAGATCTGAAAAATACAGTAGAATCCCTCAGTAACACAGTGGAGCAAGTAGAAGAAAGGTTTTCTGACATTGAAGACAAAGCCTTTGAACACTCCCAAACTCTCAAAGAGGAAGAGAAATGAAGAGCAAAAACAAATCATTCTCTCAGAGAGCTCTGGGATAATTTGAAGAAGGCTAATATCTGCCTTATTGGAATCCCTGAAAGTGATGAAGTGGCCTCACAAGGCACAGAGGCCCTTCTCCTTGAAATTATGAAAGAGAATTTTCTGGACATGCCAAGAGATTCTGAAATTCAGATAGCATACAGTTTCAGAACCCCAGCATGGCTCAATCTGAATAAGACATCCTCCAGGCATATCATAATTAACTTCACTAAAGTTAATATGAAGGAGAAAATTCAGAAAGCAGCCAGACGTAAGAAATCCATTACCTACAAAGGGAAGAATATTAGAATGACTGCAGATCTCTCTGCTGAAACTTTTCAAGCCAGAAGAGGGTGTTCATCGACTTTTAATCTCCTAAAGCAAAATTACTTTGAACCCTAGATCCTGTATCCAACTAAACTGAGTTTCATTTATGATGGAGAAATTAAATACTTTAATGACATTCATATGTTGAAGAAATTTGCCATAACCAACCAGTTCTTCAGGATGTTCTCAGACCTATCCTCCATTATGACCATCCCAATCCTCTAAAACAGAAGTAAACTGACTCAGAGATTTATGATCAAATTCCAACTTCCACAGTGATGAAAGGATTAAAAATGTCCACTGGACTTTTAAAAAAAAGTCCCAGAGTCTTAAGGCTGGTTCAATATATGTAAATCTATAAGTATAATTCAGCACCTAAACAAATTAAAAAATAAAGACCATATGATTCTCTCAATTGATGCACAAAAAGCTTTTGATAATATCGAGCATCCTTTCATAATCAGAACACTTAAGAAAATTGGTATAGAAGGGACATTTCTCAAACTGATAGAGGCCATCTATGGCAAACCCACAGCCAATATTGTATTTAATGGAGTTAAATTGAAATCATTTCCACTCAGATCAGGAACCAGATGAGGCTTCCCATTGTCTCCACTGCTCTTTAACATTGTAATGGAAGTTTTAGCCACCACTATTAGGGAAGAAAAGGCCATGAAGGGTATCCATATAGGGTCAGAAGAGATCAAGCTTTCGTTCTTTGCAGATGATATGATTGTATATCTGGAAAACACCAGGGATTCTATTACAAAATTCTTAGAAGTGATCAAGGAATACAGCAGTGTCTCAGGTTACAAAATCAACATTCATATATCAGTAGCCTTTATATATACCAACAATAGTCAAGCTGAAAAAAAAGTTAAGGACTCTATTCCAGTCACAGTAGTGCCAAAGAAGATGAAATATTTGGGAGTTTATCTAACAAAGGACGTGAAAGATCTCTATAAAGAGAACTATGAAACTGTAAGAAAAGAAATAGCTGAAAATGTTAGCAAATGGAAAAACATACCATGCTCAAGGCTGGGAAGAATCAACATTGTTAAAATGTCTATACTACCCAAAGCAATATACAATTTTAATGCAATCCTTATTGAAGCTCCACTGCCATATTTTAAAGATCTTGAAAAAAATAATACTTCATTTTATATGGAATCAGAAAAAACTTGAATAGCTAAAACATTACTCAGCAATAAAAACACAACAGGAGAAATCACGCTACCAGACCTGAGACTGTCCTATATATCAATAGTGATCAAAACAGCATGGTATTAGCACAAAAACAGAGAAGTAGATGTCTGGAACAGAATAGAGAACTAAGATATGAATCCAGCTACTTACCATTATTTGATCTTTGACAAGCCAATTAAAAGCATTCAGTAGGGAAAAGATTCCCTATTTGACAAATTGTGCTGGGTGAACTGGCTGGCAACCTGTAGAAGACTGAAACTGGATCGACACCTTTCACCATTAACTAAGATAGACTTTCACTGGATTAAAGATTTAAACTTAAGACATGAAACTATAAAAATACTAGAAAAGAGTGCAGGGAAAAACCTTGAAAAAATCAGTCTGGGCAAGTATTTTATGAGGAGGACCCTCACCCATATCTGGAAAATTCTACTTCATAATCTCATGGAGAAGAGACTCTGTGCCTTGTGAACCCACTTCATCACTTTCGGGGATCCCTATAAGATGAATATTGGTTTTCTTCAAATTATCCCAGAGCTGTCTGAGAGAGTGGTCTGTTTTTGCTCTCCATTTCTCTTCTTCTTTGAGGATTTGGGAGTGTTCGAAACCTTTGACTTCAATGTCAGAAATTTTTTCTTCTGCTTGCTCCATTCTGTTACTGAGGGATTCTACTGTGTTTCTAAGATCTTTGAGGGATGCAATTTCTTGTGTCAATGTGTCAAAATCTTTGGTCATTTGGTCTTTGAATGCGTTGAATTTTTGAGATAACTTTTGGAATTCTAATTCGATCTTATTTGCTATCCAGATCCTGAATTCAATTTCTGACATCTCAGCTATTTGTTTGTGCATGGGGTCTTGTGTTGTTTCTGCTCCATTGATCCTTGGGGGAGTTGATCTACTCTGATTATTCATATTGCGAGAATTTTTCTATTGATTTTGCCTCATGATTGTTTTTCACCTTTGCCTCTGGCTGTCCTCAGAGTTGGGGAGGTGTCTCTCCAAGACTAGACACCAGCGAGATCACTCAATTGTTGCTGGATCTTTGTAGGGAGTGACCCTGTGTAGTTCCTCTGGGGCTGCTCTAGCTAGGGAGTTCTGGTTGTGGAAGCAGCTCCAGTGTGTGACACACCCGGATTCAGCAACAGGGCTGGGGATGGTGCGCACAGTTCTGGGAGTGCCTGGTGCCCAGTGACTTTGGCACAGAGAACCCAAGGCTCCAGCAGTCTCTGGCCAGGAGAAGGGCTCTGCGCAGAGGCAGGGAGGGCTCCAGAGGGCACGCAGCTACCAGAGTCCCTGGCCAGATGAATGAGCTAGTATGGAGGGTGGTAGGACACAGGAAGGGGGACGCAGGGTTGCGTGGCTCCCGCAGTTCCTGGTCAGGAAATGTGGAGGCCTGGTGGGTGTGCGTCACCAGTTGGGGGTCACTGCACAGCTCTTATGGAGGTCTGGGTGGCTCCAAGCCCAGGAGTTTGAGGTTGCTATGAGCTGTGACATCAGGGCACTCTACCCAGGGCAACAGCCCAAGGCTCCAGTGTGCCAAAAACGTCTCACTCTGCTTCTAAGGATTAGGGCTGTGAGGCAGTTCAGTTCCCACTTTTAGGTTGCTCAGTCACTAGGTTACTTTGTCCTGCCCTATCCTTGCTCTGGGACCCTGAGGGTGGAGCTTCCCGGAGCAGTTTTTTCACACAATGGCTTCCTGCGCCCAGGTCAGTGGCTCAGTCTGGAGCCCCAGACAATGCCCAGAGTTCTCCACGCTCCTGCTCAAGCTCTCCCCAAGGCAGCTCAACTGAGCGCCAAGTCCAAGAACACCAAAAAAGTTCACAGGTAAAGCCTTTCTGGTTTGCAGTCTCACTGCTGCTTGTACTCACAGTTGCTGGCATGATTAGGTCGATAGAACACACTCAGCCACTTGCCAGTTTTCCACTGTTTTTGTCCTCCTCCTGGGGTCCAGAAGTCCCTTGCTGGCTCCCTGTATCCTCAAAGGAATGATCATAGGCAGATCTCACCGGCCAGAGATGTCTGGAGTCTTGTCTCCCCAGACTCACCATGCCCAGTTGCAGGGAAGCTGTTACTCGGCCACCATCTTTAATCTCTGAGAGATGCAAACCTTTTGTCTGTTGCCTGTGAAACCATTTACTGGACCTGTATGATCATTTCCAGATGATGGGACTTGTTCTGAGGTAACAAGTGGCTTAGGAGGCACAAGAGCTCTGCTGATCCCAGACCTTCCTTCTCCAGACCTTGGACCACTCTTCTCAGCATCAGTGTGGGCAGCCCCATGGCTCCATGGTGCAAACCCTGCCTTCCCCATCACTGTGCAGCAGAATAAGCCCTCAGGCAAAAGCTTACAAGGGGCACCCTCAGTAAACTTCTTAAATCCTGCTGGCAAGACTGGATGGATGAGATTTTTACTGAGGACGACTTGGTAACGCATATCAAACGTTTTACAGACAGGCTTTCCCTTTTACTCAACAATTTTAATTTTAGGGATTTTTTAAAAAAGAAATAATTATATGTATAGAGAGATCTATATGCAAGCAACCATGTGACATTATGCTGCTGAATTTCTGGAAACACAAATTTGGTGCCCACCAGTAGGGGAGCAGTTAACTGCTTTATGGAGTGGTCATAAAATGGAATACTAAGCAGCTATTAAAAATCATGTTCTAGAAGGCTACTTAATGACATGGAACTTGTTCACCGTGTTTTTAAAGAGAAAAAGCAGGATTATAATAAAAATATGCATATATAGTTATAGAAAATAAGACCCAGAATAAAATACATGTAAAACATTTATAGAGTTGATGTCAAGGTGAGAGGATGATGGATGATTTTACTTCTGAGTCATTACTTTCTGACATTTTCTCTATTATATATATTGAGAGGAAGATTGGGAAACACAACAAATGTCATTACAACTTTTAAAAGCGTAGGGTTTCTCACTCCCTAGAGGATAGACATATAGATAGGTCATGTTGAGTTTCCCACATTGGAGCTACTTTTAATGACTTCATAAAAGCTGGACTTGGTTTCACCAAACACATCAGACCTCTTGGTGTTTGATTCCTCCCATGTAAAAGGGTTCATTCCCATGTAACAATGTATGTAAAGGCAGTATTGGTTAGAGCTCAGCCTCTCTCTGCAAGCCCTCTGTAGAGCACAGAGGAATAGAAATTGAGGGAGGTCCAAAGCGAACCCTGGGTGTCATCTCTCCATTGACCTTCCAGTGCAGGGATCTTCTTAGCAACAGCCCTGACAAAGTCATTCTCCTGACAAAGGGCACCTGATAAAGGTGTTCTGACCACAACCAGGACTGGAGAGCGCTCCCGCTCATAATGGAGCCTCTGTGACTGCTGCCCTGCTCAGATTCACTGGTGCTTCACCTAACCTACAATCTCCTGTCTCCTGGGGCCACACAGCCAGGTCAGCCCCCTTGTATACATGACAGGCCTTCCAAAGCAGAACACAGGTGATAAGTCCCCCCAAAAGTTTCTTTCCAAGGCAGATACGTGAACAGGACTGAGATGCTTTAGTCTTTACCAGCCAGTAGCATGGGTGTCCTGTACAGCTCAACTGGAAAGGGGTCTGTTCCTTTCTTGGGACATCCCCTGGGTGTCTCCAGAAGACAGAAGTACCCCCTCTGACTCCCCTAGCAGCCTGACTGTCACCATGCTGTGGTGATGGGGCCCCTTTTCCAGCATGCTCTCTCCTTTTCAAACCTTCTCTTTATATTCTTCAGCTAACAGGGGACTGGGCATCCATTCATTCACAGGATCATGCAGCAGGTGCTAACTGGGTGCCACTGAGCCAGGCACTGTGGTATCTCGAAGTACACAGTGGCCAACATAGCAACAGGGGCCACCCCTGGATAAAGCTAATAGTCCACAGAGTGACTCAGACACTGCATAGAAACAAAGATAAAAATATAGATTTGTGGTCTGATGGGTGAGTGAACAGCAGCAAGGGGAGCTGTAAGAGTGACAATGGAAGGCTATGTAGACCGGTGTGATGAAAACGTGTCAAACTGTTTATGAAACTAGTGTATGATGCCCCATGATCATATCGATGTGCACAGCTATGATTTAATAAAAATTAAAAAAAAAAAAAAAGAGTGACAATGAGCCTGTGAGTGCTGTGGCCGTCACTTGCAGGGACACTTGGACCAGAGGGAAGGAACCCCAGCTCCATCTGATTCTCACTGAGTGAATGCAGGTGAGGTTCTTATCATTGTGCCTGAGTTTCTCCTCTTGTCATGTTAGAATTAAACAAGTGTGTTTCTGTGGAAATGTTCGAAGCCTGCTTGCATAAGTAAATGTTGGTTATTATTGCTATTGTGGAGATATGTGTGTTTGGGTGTGTGTTTCCACCTTTTTGAGGAAATGACTCCCAAGACTTTAAATATGAGTAAAAAGTGGGTGTAGGGAAGCTGGGACTTGGAATGAGGACTCAGGGCTGATAAAGAACCTGGTACATTGCAGGAGTCAGAGGCCTCTGGATTTTGGGGGTGACAGCAGAGGGGAGATGGCCACAGATGACTGGGCAGGTCAGCTGGTCAGCTCCTCCTGGTGTCACTGGCTATAGGAAGGAACTTGCATTTGATTTAAGTGCTGGGAAGCCCTGGGTGGGGGGCTGGGGGGATGCTCAAGTAGGGGGAAGGCCACGTCTTTGTAGAATCTTTTTGGCAGCTTGGTGGAGAGCATGTGACAGTGAGTGGCAGGGAGGCCTGTGAGGAGGCAGGACAGGTGTCAGGCAGTGATGTGGGCATAGCATGGAGACATGCTGATGCATATGGCACCTTGGGAGGGTTAGAGAGAGAGAGTGCACACTCAGACACACACACGTGCACGTGCACACATACTTCCTTGTCCATGGCTGACACAGCTCTGGTGCCCAGGAAGAAGGTGTGTTAAGCAGATGGGAGCTGGGTTCAGGCTGCACTAACACCCTTTCTAGGGATCCCTGCACACACACACACCTGATGTCTCTGTTTAGATGTGTGTCCTGCAGAGAAGCCGACAAAGAATGGACGGCTTTCAGACTGAATCTGCAGGATGGCTCCCAGCAAGGAGAGCATGATTCTACTCCTTTGCCCAGAAGAAAGAATGGGGTGTGTGTTTGTAGGCTTGTCTTGACTATGCAGCTTCTGAGAAAAGAGGAGTGAGGCCAGAAAGAGCTTCCGAAACTTTGAGAAAAGACAATGGCGACAACATGGATGGAGTGGGGATTGGGAAAGGTCTTAAGATCCCCAACTCAATGTCCTCAAACACTTGAAAGGCTGTTACTGGGAAACAAAATTTGACTGGCCCTGAATGGCAGCCATGAGGGGATTAAGGGCAATGAATGGATATTAATGAAAGGGAACTGGCTATTTTATTCTCAAAATGAAAACCAATGTCATTATTTATAAAAGTATATGCTTTTGAAAATGATGAGTTTCACATTAGTAGAGGTGTCAGGTAGATACTGAGAACCATCTATTGGACACTGTTATAGCAATGAATGTTCTCTTGGGAAGCATCCAATACTAGCTTGAGGTAGGTCCCTCTTGTTCCTCTGAACATGTGAGGTTCTGAGCTTCCAAAAACAGAAGGATTGAGTGGGATTGAGTAAGAGAAATCAGGCCCGTGAGCTTTGGCTGAGGGCATGGAGGGGAAGTGTGTCCACGACAGCTGAGAGAGGCAGGGAGGGCTGAGGCACCTGCCAGCAGGTGTAGTTCAGAGAGCAGGAAACTGTGATCAGGGGAACATGAAAAGTGAAAGGCAGAAGAAGTGGCTTAAAACTGGTGGACGTGCAGTGACAAAAATGATTTAGTTATGCAGCCTGGAGGGTAGGGCCCCCAGGGGAGTATTTCCTTTTTAGATTTCTATTTCTTTAAAAATGGAAAACAAACATTTGCAACATGAAAGTAGTTCATGTGCCAAAATAATTCAGTTAAGAGAAAGAATAATCTTGTCAAAAATGGTGTTAGGACAATGCATGTCCTTTGATATACACAAAGAAATGAAGCTGGGTCCCTACTTCACACTATATTCAAAAATTAATTCAAAATAAATGATAAGTGTAAAACTATAAGATAATTAGAAGAAAACAGAGAAGTAAATCTTCCTAACCTTGGATTCAGCAATGTTTTCTTACCTGTGACACCAAAAGCACAAGAAATAAAATATAGACAAATTTGTCTTCATCAAAAATAAATTATTTTGGTTCAAAATATTGCATCAAGAAAGTAAAAGGGATGAAAAATGTATTTGAAAATTATATATCTGTTAAAGGACTTGTCTTCAAAATATACAGCACTCTTATGACTCAACAATAACCCAATTGAATATGACCAAGAGACTGAGTTGACAATTTTTCAAAACAAGGTAAACAAATGGTTAACAAGCACATGAAAATATGCACAACATCATTAGTCCTTCAGGAAGTCTGAATCAAAACCACAATGAGATATCCCTTTATACACACTAGTACAGTCATAATCAACAAGCTGGATGGTAGCAAATATTGGAGAGATGTGTGGGAAAACTGGAGCCCTCGTGCATTGCAAGTAGGAATGTAAAATGATGGACGTACTTCACAAAACAATTTTTCAGCTCCTCAGCAAATTAAACATAGAGCTACCATAGGATCTGTGGTACCATAGTAATTATACAACTAAGATATACATTCAAAGAAAGTGAAAACATGTATCTACATAAAAATGTATGTTAATGTTCATAGTGGCATTATTCACAATTACCAAAAAGGGAAAACAACTCATATGTCCATGAACAGATGAATGGGTAAACAAAATGTGGTATCTTCATAAAATGGAACATTTTTCTGTCATAAAGGGAAATGACGATCTGATACATGTTATAGGGGAGTTCACTCTTGAAAACATCATGCTAAGTCAGACACGGAAAGCCACATATTGTATGATTCTATATACGTGAAAATGTCCCCCCCAAATCCACAGAAATAAAAAGTAGATTAGTGGTTTCCAAGAGCTGGAGAGAAAGAGGTATTAGGAGTAACTGCTTATCAGTACAGAGTTTCTTTGTGGAGTGATGGAAATGTTCTAGAATATGTATTGGTGATGGATGCATAACTTTGTGGACCAGTAAATTGTATACTTTAAAGGGTTAGCATTATAGTGTGTGAATTATATGCTAATAAAATTGTTATTTTTTTAAAAAAATGAATGCAAAAAGTGTACAAAGTGTAGTTTATACTTAGGGGAAAAATCCCAAACCATTTTGTACCTATTATTTAAACTGGAGAAGGAGTAAGTTAACAGTTATATTTGACCCTCTTTGTTGTACGCTTGTAGACTCAATCCAGACATAAGCTATTCCTATCTAATATATACATTTAATTTATTATGAATTTTTTAGTATTCAAAGATGTCAATTTACATTCAGTGATGGCTACTTAGATCATTTCTAGACTTACCTTTTATGAGCAATGCTGTATAAATCTCCCCGTATACATACCTTTGAACACTTCTATAATGATCTTTCTTAACTTCCATTACTAAATTGGAATATTTTAGACCAGGAGTCCTCAAACTGCAGCCCGTGGGCCACATGAGGCGGTGTGATTATATTTACTCCCGTTTTGTTTTTTTACTTCAAAATAAGATACGTGCAGTGTGCATAGGAATTTGTTCATAGTTTTTTTTTTAAACTATAGTCCAGCCCTGCAACGGTCTGAGGGACAGTGAATTGGCCCCCTGTTTAAAAAGTTTGAGGACGCCTGTTTTAGACAAAAGCTGTACATAAGATTTGAGGCAATTGGGATATACTGATGGACTGTTCCTTATCCAGGCCGTGATGTTTTTTGTCATCCCTACAGTTGAGCATGAATTTGACTCCCACACTCCTGGTGTATGTCTCACTGGGTTGAACAGGTCCTTGTAAAGACTGAAGGGCAGGAAAAGAAGGCTCCATTGGAGTTACAGTTCTCATTTCTTGCTGGCCTAGGCCTGATTTCTAGGATGAATCCCTCCCAATAATGTGGACCACAGAGGTCTCAGCTAAAGAATGAGGAAGCAATTAAGTTGAGACAAATCAATGGTGAGCCTTTAAAGTATTTGGAGATGCTGGGGATGTCAGTCCTGAGCCATCAAGGGCTCTGAGTCAGGCAAGTGACATGATCAAAATTACACTTAATCTCTCTGTAATTAATTGAGGATCTGTAAAAATAGCATAATTGGCAAACTGTCCTACAATGATTATATTAATATCATGACCCTTGCCAGGTGAGCAGCATGGTTTTCTGTGTGGGTGTTGTGCTGGGACCTAGAGCTGGAAGCAGATCTGGTGCAGGGGGCTATCAGAGCTCCATTATCCCATGGACAGTCTGCTTTGTTCCAAGACAAGGATTAGTGCTAATAATTTCTCCCCAGGGAAGCACTATCTAAATCCAGGTTTTCTGCAAAGTCTGTAAATACAGCCAGAGCTCTATCAGTGAGCAGAGGAGGAAAGGCACATGTAAGTAGGTCAATCTGAGCGCTTTTGTGTGCCAACAATGATGGAGAACATCAAAGTTTCCACGTTGCTTAGGCAATTGTTCTGTTTGTATTGACCAAGTAAGCTGCAAATCCAGGAGGGGGTGATTTACAGGATGAGAAGCCAGCAAGGTCCTCAGAGCCAAAAACACCCCACACAAAACAAAAACCCTGTTCACAACATGGAGTTAGGTGTTCCTGCAGGACAGGAGATGTCCTTCTGTACCTCTCAGAGCCCTGCCTATTGTCAATGGATCTGGGAGTTGCCCTGTCTCTCTGCAAGCTTTGGGCCAGCAGGCTTGATTGCCACATCCTTTGAGCAACGAATACTCACAAATGCTTGTGTTTTAAATGCATCCTATGATCCAAATTGTTATAAGAACATGTTATTTCATTAGAGAAATTGTGTGATAGAAAAGAAATGTTATAGGCTATGGAGGAGGGAACTTGGGTTCTAGACTCAGCTCTGCAAAAGTTTTTGCCCATAGCAAAAAATTTTTGTGCTATGAGCCCAGTGATTTTTTTTTTTTTTTTTTTTTTTTTCTGTTGTTGTTGTTGTTATACACGTCACTACATTTAAAACTGAGAACCGGGCTAGGTGGCTTCTAGAAACCCTTGTATACTGATAGTAATTATAGAAACAATAGCAATAAAACTATCTCTAAAGATAAACCAGAATAATTTGGAGTGAGGTGAGAAAAGAAAACTTGCAAATCTGTTATATAGTGAAAGGCTTATTAGAGAAAATCAATGAACATTTATTTCATGACTGCTAGATGCCAGCCTCTCTTCTGTGTGATTTTTCATGAAATCTTCCAAACCTCCCCCTGAGGTGGCATTTTGGGGGCTTACAGAATTTACAATTTAAGTTTATGCATCTAGTGAGTAGAAAATGAAGGTCCTTATTCTAAAAAAAGTGTTAATAGCAATATTAAACACATGCCAAACACTTCCTTTTAAATTTTGAAATTAATATGAGGGTAGAATGTTTAGGTTACATTGTTTTCAATTCTAAGGTAATATTCAAGTTGTAGTTGAGCCCTTCATCCAGGGGCATGCTGAACACACCTTGTGCACGTTAGGTAAGATTCTGCCAATGGCCCTCTCTCCTCCCCCCTCCCCTCTCTCTCCCTCCTCTCCCCTCTCTCTTATATCCCCAAGACTTTTAATTACATTTAATCTCAATAATTACATTTACATTTAATTACAATCTCAATAATTACATTACATTTAATCTCAATAATTCTGTGAAATAGGAAGTTTGGTGATTTTACAGATGAGAAAAGTAAGGTTCAGGGTAAATTTATGGCTTTTTCAAGGTCAATGGGTTAATGAAAAGCTATGAAGAAAAATGGCTTTCTGAATGCATGAGTGGAGATATGGATGAAAGGATAAGGAAATTAATTAGACAACCATGTCTTTGACAAGGCTTGGGCAGATAGACCACCAACAACCCATGATGGCCAATAACCAGTAAGGTGTGAGCTCTATTTAATGTCTCCTCTATTTAAATGTTTTTCAATGATTCCACTTGCCTAATAATACAAAAAAATCGTCCAAATGGCTTATAATAATAACATTACCATTTGTTGTTCATGTACAACATATTGCTACAAATTGTGTCTGTATAAATTATCTCATTTAATCTTCACTATAGAGTATTACTGTCATTTTAGTGATTTCACAAATAAAGGAATTCAAGGTTATGACCGGTAAGTAACTTGGGCATCCACTTGGTGATAAGTGACTATACACAGTAGAACCTCAGTAAGTTGACTGCCCAGGGGACTATAACAAATTGGTCAACATACAAAGGTGATCAGCATAAGGAACTTTGGGTACATATGCTGCATGGACTTGGTCAACTGTGGAGATTCTACTCTACTTTTTTATCCTACTGAAAAGTTTTGATAGTGAAAGTAGGGTGCTTTGATAATTTTGTTATGACTACAGGAATAAAGTAATAATTTTTGGAAACGATTTTCATTGTAACTTAGGAACAGCAGGCTGGGAATGTGCTTGTGAAGTTATCTCGTCACCTTTCCTCCAGCCTGGGAAGCTGTCCTTCTGCCTGTGAAGTAGCCTCAGTGCCCTCCCCTATGCCCACACCACTGCTTCCATGGCCGCCATGTTTTGGCTTGGGCCCTAGCATTTCTCTGACTTGTTTTGCTTGTGAGATTCTCTTCCTTTGCATATTTCTCTACCTGGCATATCCTCCCGCACCTTCTGCCAAACTGAGTTTTCAATTTTCACATTTCTATTCTGGCCATACCTCCTCCAAAAAGCCTTCCCTAGTATTAATTATCCTTCCTCAAGTTATTAACATGTTCTCTATTATTTATTATAATTTCATCTTTCTTTTCCTCTCAACTATAAGATCTCACTGGTAGGCACTCATTACCATAACCTCAGCGTCTAGAACAACAGATCTTCTTACTGTTTTGTTCTGGATTCAGTGTCTCTCTCTGTCACCCAGGGTGGGGTGCAGTGGCCCAATCATAGCTTTCTGTCACTGTGGAACTCCTGGGCTCATGCAAGGATTCAACAGTTTTTAAGAAATGAAGGAAAATTAAAGGAAGGGGGGGAAGTATGACTCTTTATAGTTCTTATGGAAATTGAAGGTAAATCACTCATTCATTTGTTCATTCACTTGTTCAACAAATGTTAAGTCAGCACCACCCACATGCTAGGTGCTGGAACTACAGTGAAACAGATGGTTAGTTGCTGTCAAGGATAGTTGTTTCCCCAAAGGGAACACATAGTACATAAATAGCTAAATATAAAACACAAACTTTATGTCCTATGAAGATGAAGCTACTCTCATCTGCAGAAATGAATTAAGAAGATAATGTACTTCAGATACAAAAGGCTTATTCCCTTTTCCAGCTACCTTGTATTATACAGTTGAGCTTAAATGTGTCCCCATATTCTCAGGGAAAACTTACAAGAAGACTCAGTCCTCTATCCCTAAGATCATTCTGAGTGAGGGAGAGCAGAAATTATTATACCCAATTTGAAGATAGACAGAAAATCAGAGCAGTAAATTATATTTAGGTGGTATAGCTTATGCAAAGAAAAGAAGGTTGTAAACTTAGATCTACAGATAAGATTTTCCTAACAACTCTAATTAATTGGATGCTGGAAAGGGTCACTAAGAATAATCAACTTTAAAAATGACATTTATAATATTAAAATGCACTCATATGCAATGTCATAGTTTCCCATAGCTCCTGTAACAGATTACCACAAACTTTATTCTATCAGAGTGTTGGGAGCCAAAGTCTATAACAAGCATCACTGAGCTGACATCAGGGCATCAACAGTATCATGCTCCCTCTGGAAGCTCTAGGAGAAATCCTTTCCAAAGTTGCCTTTGTCAACTTTTGGTGGCTGACAGCATGCCTTGGCTTGTGGCCACATCACTCTGATCTGTAGGATTAACATCTTCAAATCTCTTTCTGTTCTGTCTTCACATTGTCCTTTTCTCTCTATGACTGTCAAATTTTCTTCTGTCTTCCTCTTATAAGGACACTTGTGTGTGTATTTATGGCCCATTCAGATATTCCAGGATAATGTCCCTACCTCAAGATCCTTAACTTAATCACATATACATGTTTTTTACTTTTTGCCAGTTCACTGGCTCCAGGGAGTAGTCTGTGGATATCTTTATTTTTTTGCCAGTTCACTGGAGTAGTCTGTGGATATCTTTTGGGGTCACATTTTTCAGTCTGCCCCACAAATACCCTTAATTGTCTTATCCCTAAGCCTTAGTGGAAGCTAGGAATATTAACCTATATATTATCAAATATGCACACTGTCTGTGAAATGTCACCTACAAATGGCTATAGGATCTGAAATGAAAGGGAGAAATTTGAAATCCAACCTTTTTAAACTCTAATTCCAGGATTTTCCCAGCCCTTTCCATTGGAGCTGTCTTATTATAGTGTTTGGGTTTTTTGTTTTGTTTTTTTTTTTTTGTTTGTTTTGTTTTGTTTTTTGTTCCCCTGGACCAAAGTCTCTTTGTCAGTGAAGCATCACAGTTTGCAAAATAAGAAATGTTCCCTCTGGCTGCATGTTCCTGGGACAGAAAGCTGTATTTTCCATTTTGCAAAAATGTAGGTTATTTAACAGCAAAATCTATGTTCTGTTGGTGCAAATTATTCTTGCTGACAATGATAGGCAAACACTCTTATTCCAAGAAAGTTAATAGATTCCAGCACTAAGGAAGTCATCTCTTTGCCACTGGGAGCAATAGGACTTGTGGTTTTGTTGTTGTTGTTCAATCAAATTCTTACAAAGGAAGGATTCGTCTCAGGTCCTCTCACCTGGAATTTTTTTGTTTCTGGAGTCTATGTCTAGTCCACAGCCAACTAGCATAAAGTTCAATTGAAGGGGTTCTGGGAAACAAATCTCTAGGTTCCAGGGAGGTGATTCCAACCTTCCTTGGGCTAATTGCACTGCCATCCTTATACCAATCAATATCTTTTTGAAAAGTGAGGTCAAAGTCAGGTTGTTCTGTTCTGTGAATAATGAATGCTAAATAATATTAATAGTTAAACGATGCTGATGTTCCCGAAAACATGCCAGGTTCTTTCTCTCTTGTTGCTGTCATTCTCATCTTACTGATAGGGTGTGAACGGTGAAGTCTTTCTCCCTTCCCAGCTCAAACTTAATACAGCGTGGGTGAGCTATTTGTCCCAGCTCCCCAGAGACATCTAAAATTGATTTCAGAGGCTGAACACTCAAATTAGACACTTAAAGCAACAAAGATAAATTTAAAGATAAATTTACCCTGTCGAGGTTCAGAGGACAAATGATGCAACTTCTTTTTTTAAATTCTTAGGCTGCAAAATGAACCTCATCCAGCTTTCCATTTTCTGTAATCTTGACATTCAAGTCAAAGAAATGGAGAATTGAATGCCTAACTGTGAAGGCCGCATGTATTCAAATCCGAGAGTCTATCTAGGTGCTCGGCCAAACCAAAGAATGGATTTGTTGAGTTGAGTGTGGAACGTGGAGGCTTGGTGGATTTTAGTGTTGCTTCTAAAACTCCAGTTCCCCCTAATTTAGACTTAATTCAGTTTCATGCTAACCATTCTATTTCAGTTGCTTATGAGAGTCTTGAACTAATTGATATTGTGCAAGCTTCAGGAATTCTTTAGGGTATAATACAGCAAGATGCTCTCCTTTAAACTTTTTTAAAACAAAATAAATGTATTCATAGATTTGTTCATTAGATACAAAAAATAAGTAAATATTCACAAGAATACATTGTGACCCAGAGGCAGTGTCTGGATATGAAATACAACAGAGGAAAGGAAAATAAAAGTTTGAGAATATTTGAAAAATATTCTCAAACTTTCCTGTAACTCATTTCATTTTATTCTATATATTAATCATGTGCATGGCCATATCTTCTTTCTGGAGCCCTTCACTATTCTAGATATTTCATTCTTTGGGATATGAAAATAATCATAAATTGCAATATTGGTTTGAAGGAGTGGAAAGAAATGGTTACTGTTCCAGAGGAAAGCAGCAGTCCTTAAAGACACAGCACATACCTTCTGATGAGAGAAAATCCTTCATTTTCCAAGGCAGAGAGGTGAGATTCAGTAGATTCAGGAGGAAATTGGAACTTTGCACTGACCTTTCCACTTGGGAATGAGATCTCAGTGGAGTTAGTTTAGCCTTCTGAGATGTTCAGTTTGCTATCAATACTTAAAATCTATTGGAAAGCTTCAATATTGCAATTAATTATGGAGAGATTAAAGGTGTAGGTGGGTAGTAGGGTTGTGAATCTGCAGCAAGTCAGATGTACATCAACTTCACCATAAATGTCCATTGAGGGAATAGATGTGGAACCACTTTGCAAATTACACTACAGAAAGGTCATTGGTGCAGTTTTTAGAGTGTCATGCGAGGAGAATGAGAGCACACGATGGTTTGAATCTAAATTCTTCTATATCTTAATTGGGTGGTTTTAGGCAAATCAATTAATGCCTATGTATCAATAAAGATAAGTTAGACTATACTTCAGTAACAAGACAGCCCAAACTCCTAGTGGCTTACTGCAAGGCGGGTTTGCCTTGTCGTGCTACACGGCTGTCATCATGTGTCGTGCTACACATCGTGTCATCAGTCTGGAAGCAGGCTCACAAGGTCTCCCTTACAGTTGTACCAGCCAGAAGATACACTTTCCCTGGTTGCTGCCATAAAAGAAGAGATAGATGAGGGATAGCCTGCTATTTATTTAGTTCTTGGGCCTGGATATGGCAGTCATTTTTCCCCACATTCCATTGGCCCTAACTACAAAGGCCCTAACTGGTAGATATGATAGAACAGATGGAAGTCTTGGTGCACGTCACTGTCTCCATGCCTTAGTTCCTAATTCTGTAAATGACGGTAACAGATATTGCCACAAAAAGTCACTAAGAAAATTAGAGATAAAATTTTTAAGGCATATACTGTTTTCTGAGTAAAATCTGAGATATTAATATTACATTGATAAGACCATTATTATGTGATTCAACTTGTAAAAGTATTATCAATAAATTTGAGTTTTTATAGAAACATTAGATAATAAAGACAGCTCTGATTTCATAAAATTCAATAAAAACTATTATAAAATAATATTTTTAATATTTAAAGAATAATAATTATTTAAATAATTTATATGATAATATGCTCTGTTCTCAGAGCTGCAGACAACATAACTGGAATTAAAATTCAGCTTCAAGCAACAGGTAGTAGTTTTAACCCAGGAAATGGAAAAATAAGATGAACGCCCAAATAATCATATTATAAAATCATTATGGCATAGGAGTGGTCAATATCATTAGCCATTAGGGAAATAAAAATCAAAAACACAATGAGATTTCACTTCAAACCCACTAGGATGTCTATAATAATAACAATTAATAGATGACTAGATAAGTATGTATCTATATATGTGTGTGTGTGTGTATAAAATAAAAAGTATTGATGAGGATTTATAGAAATTGAATTCTTGTATATTATTGATGAGAATGTAAAATGGCATAGCCTAGACACTTTGCAAAACAATTCAATAGTTCCTCAGAAAGATCAAGACAGAGTTATCATATGACCCAACATTTCTAATCCTAGGTTAGATGTACACACAAGAGAATTGGAAAATGTTATGTCTGCACAACAACTAATTCATGAATATTCATAACATCATTATTCACAATAGCCAAAAATGTGGAAACAATCCAAATGTCCATCAAATAATGAGTAGATAAGTGCAATGTGGTATATCCATACAATAGAATGTTATTAGGGCAAAAATAAATAAATAAATAAATAAATAAAACCACAAAAAATGAAAATGAAGTTCTGATACATGCTGCAAGATGGATGAAACTGGGAAACATTATGCTAGATGAAAAGAATGCAGACATAAAAGAACACCTGTTGCATGATTCCATTATATCAAATGTCCTGACCAGGCCAATCTGAAAGAGAAAGGAGATTAACAGTTGCCAGGGGCTTTGGCAGTGGAAGTAACTCTTAATCAATGGAGTATCTTTAGTGATCAATGAAAATGTTCTAGAATTAGATAGCAGTGATATTCACGTAACACTGTAAAAAAATAGAATCTTATACTTTGAAAGGGTGAAATTTATTGTATATAAATTGCATCTCAATAAAAATATTATTATATGAGGGCAAAAATGAGGATTCAAAGGAGGAAAATTATCTGGTTTAGATAATCTATAAATTCTTTATTCGACATTGACCTTAAAGGTTAGGAATGAGCTTTTCAGGGAACAAGAACAGCATACAAGGAGAAGGCAAAGTATGTGAACACAGTCTGAGAAGTCACACTTTTTGGGTAGTTTGCCCATCTGGTCTTTTCTCTGGTGCATCCAAGGTACACAGTCCAGGAACTCAGAGGCCATGTTTGAATTTCATGATTCTCATTCAGGGCCATAGTTGATTGAACTAAAATAGTCCCAGGACCTAAGATGGATCAGTTAGATTGTCAGATGCTGGCATGGCCTGAGTTCTGTGATGGCAAAGAGACAGATGAAAAATGGTTTCCAAGTTGGTGATAAGGTTGACAGCCCTGACTCTTTCTCCTTTTGAATCCTGGCTGCTTAGGTCTCCCCTGGACCCCAAGGTATTCTCTCTAATAAACCCCTTTGTTTTCCCGAGGCAGGAATAAGCGTACGTCTGTTTCTTGTAGCCAGAATAACAAAAACAGCGCTCAGAAAACAGGAGAAAACCAGAATTACCACAGCTACAGAGGGATGAGTGTGGAAAAAGTGTGCTGGGATCATCTTCTGAGGGTGCCTGGGAACCAGGCTGAGGAGTGCATGTTCAGCAAGGAAGCCACTGAAGACTCTATGCCAACAAGATCTCCAACACTGCCTCCCAGGGAGATTGATCAGGAACCATTGAATCGGAATGTGTGAGTTCTCTACAGTATTGATTTTTCCCTTTGATGGCAATTTATAGAGAGGAGCTGTTCAGTTACACTTGTTGAATTACATAGCAGAAAATAGCTTTTGATTTTTCAAGTATTTTTTATGCAATTCATTGTGTGTTAAATTGAATTTATTTTTTAATTAATAAATAATAATTGTATATACACACGGGCTAGATAATCATGTTTTAAGTCTTAACTTAAACAGCATGTATTTCTTGCTATGTCTGAAGCATATGCTAACATATAAAAATGACTGTGATTTGGTCGGTGCCTCCAGAGAGATATCAGATGAGAGTCTGCACACATCCAAGGCCATAGCTGATGTTATGGATCATTCATTATGGTTATGTCTGCATGACAGGAAACATAGTATTGGAGAGATAACCCAGGAAAGGTACTCCTGATCCAAATCCACCACATTCTTATCCTTCAACAGGGTGGTTGTCCTATAGGAAGATGAGGGAGTCTTTACTTGAGGCCTGAGTCCCCCTGGGGCACCCACAATTCTTATTGAAGAAATAAAGACTGAACACTCAATCATTTGATATTATAAAAATTAAGCCAGAAACTAAATATGTTAAACAGCTCAGTTATAGGGAGACACTTAATATTTAGTCTAAATCAGTGGTGTCTAACCTTTTCTTTTCTCTGCTATACATTGGAGAGTAAGAGCAATTACGGGCCACACATTGAGTACAAAAACACAATAAGAGATGATCTGCATACTTCTTGTAATATTTACCACCACAGACAAGCAAAAAAATTATCATAAAATCAGCATGCAGCTCTTGGGCTGTAGGTTGACACATCTAGTCTAAATATTCATTCAAAGTAAAGTACCTATATACTCGAGTATAAGCCGAGTTTTTTGGCACGAAATTTGTGCTGAGTTCAGGTTTTTCGGCACAAAATTTGTGCCGAAAAAACTCGACTTATACTCGAGTATATACGGTAAGTATGTGCAGCTCCCAAGATTTAAGTTCACCTCGCTCTTCTATCCTTCCTTCCTTCTTTTTCTGATTTCCTTCTAAATACAGTTACTCCCATTTTTATGGATGGGAATCCAGCAAGATATCTTTGGCCTTTATGTCATAGCAGATCCTTTTGGTCAGAAATATCCCTCTGCTAATGTATTTCTTTGCTCCCTATGAAGTAAATTCAAAATGCAATTCTGTGCTAATCCCATGAATTCTATCTTTGGGCTTTGAGAACTGCATAGTGGCGCAGTTAAACGCATCTTTCTTCTCCTGAGGCAAAATTAATGTCATGTAAAACTTACCCAAAATTTCTCTCCATATTTACTCATTAAGATGTTCTCCAGATAAACTCTTGGAAAGCTCTCACATGGTATTGTTCAGAATCACACAAAGCAGACAGACCTCAGTGAGGGAAGCAGTGAGGTACTGCAGTGGTAACCACGCCAGCCTTCCCTGGGCTTTGAGCTCGTGTGGGAGGCTGTACACTCAGCTTGGGTGGGTTAGCTGTGAAAGTCTGGTTCCCATCAAAGCAGACTTTGAGACATGGATTGGGTACAAGCATTTATTTGGGATGTGACCCAGGAAACACTATGTAGGTGTGGGGACATGAGCCAATGAAGGGATGAAGGGATAAACACAAACAAAGAATATGTTAATGGGCAAATTATCACCATGGGCAACCTACCTATGGAGGAGTCTCCAAGAGATCTTCTTGAAGCCTGCCTTGGAATTGTCCCATTGCGAGGGAGGAAGCTGGCATCTTCACCTCAAACCTACCCCTGGGGTTGTGGATCACTTTGGGTGCACTAATAGTCAAGTACATGACCATAGACCAAGAGAACATGACAAAGCAGGGAGCCAGTGAGCACACTGCCTGGGGCAGGCTCCGGAAGTCTGTAGGACACAGATCATTATATCAGCCCTCTTTGATAGCTACATTATTATATTTTACATCCTAAAGAACATATTGATGCTTAGACAGATGAAGTAGTTTGACCAAAGTCATGACTATTAAGTTATAGAACCACGGTTTTTAAGGAGAGTCTTATTTTGGAGCCTACAGGCTTCTGTCTCTGTGGACATGAGTCTCTTTGTCTTTGTCAAAAAAAAATTCCAGATTCATTATTGGTTTTGCAAGCAAATATCTGTAATAATAAATTTATAAACATGTAAATTTATCTATTAAATATTTATACAATATAATTAATAAAGTATCTTTTTCATATTATGAATACTTTATTATAAAATGTGCTGTTGTTTTATTTTTTTAAAAAGCTCAATTTATTCTACCAAAGTCAATGACTCCAGTGTATGAATGGTTATGGAACTTAGAACCTTCTACATGGCTGTCTGTATATGCCATTTAAATATTAGCTCAAGAAATATGGTTGCCTTATTTATAACTCTGTCTCCAGTGATTGGCACATTGCACATGCTCAAAGAATGTCTTCGAAATATTATCTAGAATTTTCTCAGAAAATTTGATCATTATGAAAAAAATGGTAGAACTGGTAGCAAATCAAATATTGCTAGTAGTAAAAAAAGGAAACAATACCAAGTGTTTTCCAGATTTGGTCCATGGCTTCCACCTCTTGTGTGAATTTATTGAGCACTAGCGCTTTCAACAGCAAATGAAAATAAACTAGTTTTTAAAGGTCAAAGGGACAGTGTATTCCAAGATAGTTGGATCCAAGATATTGGGAGCCAACTATGAATTATGTATTCAAAGAAAAGATGGGAGAAAATCAAATAACATTATGTCTCACACCAAGTGAATGAAGTCACTAATGACAGTATCCAGCTCTTTGCTGTTTCTGCTGCTTCCCGTCACTACCCCAGTGAATAATATTTTCCCAATGCATATCTGATCTTGTTAATTCTCACTTAACACTCTTCAGTGGGTCCACACCACCCAGGAGAGGGGACTCAAACACTTCATCCAGGACACTGCAGCTCTGGCTTCAGCTCCCTTTTCTGGTTCTCCCTCCACTACCTTCTAGACACCCACAGCCCCATCCCCACAATTCCCAATCACTGAAGCACAGCCTGGTGTTCTAACTTGGATTCACATGTGCTGTTCCCTCTCCCAGAAACATCTCTTCCATTTACCAGAAGAATTTGTCCCTCCTTCATGCTTTTTCTCACTATGTAATTTTTTTGCACTTCTGCTATATTATCACCTCAAATTGCAAAAACTTGTTTATGGAGAAGGCTGTACCTACTAGCTCATAGAGACTATGCCTCATTCAGCTTTGTCCCTGGAGCCTAGTACAGTGTCTAGTATACAATAGATAGATGCTCAGTGTAAGGAAAACAAGACTGAATGGATGGATAAGTGGATGGACAGAAGGGCAGATGGATATATGAATGGACAGACAGTTGAAGACAAGAAAGAAAGAAGATAATGTTTTCCCTCAGATCTGCAATCATAGGTCAAAAGAGCCAGAAGGATTAATAAATCCTTGAGAATGTCTTTGTAGTTTTCCACTCAGAAAATTGTGTTTGTTATTTAGTTGCTAAAATCCAGGAGGAAGATCTCTTACTTTCTAGTTTCCCCAATGGAGAAGTATTTAAAAATATGTGTATCTTGCAATCATCTGTTGTCTTTTCTGAATGCATTTATCTTCGTTCATTCTTTACGACATTTTTGTTTCTAGTCCTTATCAGAAACATTGTTATTGTTATTAAATGTTAAGCCTTTTTAATTTTGTGAAGGCAAAAAGTGGAAACCAAATAAACACATGTATATGTAAATTAAAAAAAAAAAAATGTGTATCTTAACTTCTCCTTACCAGCATCTTCTAGGCCTATGCTCCTCAGTATGGCAATTACTACATGTGGCTTTTGAGAGTATGAAATGCAGGTACTGAGATTAAGAAAATGAACATTTAATTTTATTTGATTGTAATTAATTTTTAAACTAATACTTGATTTTGTTAATGAAAAACTTTGTTACATTTGAAACAACTTGAATGAATGGACTTTTTCAACTGTAAATTTTATGCAACATAAGTACAGATCAGATATTTCTGATGAAAATTTAGCACTTGAGTTTCCATGTGCTGAAAGCATAAAATGTGCACTGGATTTTAAAGAGTTAGTATTTTTTTTAAAAGGTAAAATATGTTACTAATATTTTTGTGTTAATTAATCTGGAAAGGTTCATTTTTTAGATTTACTGAGCTAATTTAAATACATCACTAAAATTAACTTCATAGCTTTTATCTGACTTATTTATTTTGGCTATTAGGAAATGTTAAATTGCCTATGTGGTTCTCATTATACTTCTAGTGGACAGGAGCGCTTGAGCCCAGCACGTGGCAAATGTAGGATTTTGTATTCCTCAGATGGATAGTAGTGATTGACATTTTTTTAACCCTTCCTATGGAAATTCTGTTATTTTAGTCTCCAAAGTACTGTCGACCCTGGAACAATGTGGGTATTAGAGCTACCAACCTTCCCTGCAGCTGAGAATCCATATACAACTTTTGCCTTCCCTCAAATTTAACAACTAATTATTATTGACAGGGAAAGCTAATAACATAGTCAATTAATGCATATTTTATAGGTCATGTGTATTAGATACTATATTTTTATTGGAAAGTAAGCTAGAGAAGAGAATAATTTGGTAAGAAAATCATAAGGGAAAGAAACTATATTTACTCTTCCTTCAGTGGAAGTGAGTCATCATAACGGTCTTCATCCTCGTCATCTTCACATTGAGTAGTCTGAGGAGGAGGAGGTAGAGAAACGGTTGGTCTTGCTGTGTCAGAGTCGACAGAGATGGAAGAAGTGAAGGGGGCACAAGGGGAGGCAGGGGAAGTAGGTACACTCAGTTAAATTTACTGAAAAAAATCCATGTGTAGGTTGACTAAGCGGTTTAAATCTGTGCTGTTCAAGGGTCAACCGTAAATGGAAAAGAGGACTCAAGTTAGATATCAACAACTAAAATAATTTTGAAATATACTTTGTTGGTTAAATATTTACTAGCTTTCAGCATAAAAACACCTACAGTAATTTGTTCTGTGATCCTGGGGCTACGACTTTACGAACTTTATTTCACAATTCTGCAGTCATTTGGTGTCCTGTAAATTTTGACAAGTAGGAGGAACTGGAGGGAGGGTGGAGCTGGGACTTGCTGCTTTTTGTTCCTGTCAATCTCACAAGATGAGTAGCCTTTTTCAGCCTCCAACTTCTTTCTGTATTCCCAGAACCAATCCACACTGCCTATCTGAGGCACCAGCATCAGTGGTGCTGCATCCACTCCACAGAAATTGGACCACCAGCTTTTTTTCTTTTCTATTTTCAATCCTAGGACTGGTGCCACTCCTACAGGTATTATTTCACAGTTACATTGGTGTTTGCTTTCGGCACTATCAGTTTGCAATACTTTTGAAATGTGTAATGCGTTTCCATTTTCCTGATGAAAACCTGAACAGTGCACCTCCATTTGTAAACATAAAGCACACCTAAAAACAACGTACACATCAAAAGTAAGTCATAATGAAAACTTGAAAATAATTTGAATGAAATTATAATGAATATATTACAATCTAAAGTCTTGAGATGCAGCTAAGGCAGTTTATAAAAAGAAATTGATAGCCTTAATTGCGCTCATTAAAAAAAAAAAAAAGATGAATCAATGACCTAAGGGTATTAATAAAGAATTATATTTTTATTAAGTCAAATACACATAGATTGTGAATACATTCATGTATCAGTACATGTATGGGTACAATGTGCTGATTTTTTCTTTTTATACAATCTGACATGGTTAGATCAAACCAATCAACATAGCTTTTACCTCATTTACTTGATTATTGTGCCAAAACATCTGTGTTCTATACTTGGCAGAATTGATTTGTACCCTTGTCATACGCTCCATATGTGTGGTCCCGCCTTTTACCCTCCCTCTGTCAAACCTCCTCCCTCCCCTCCCTTCCCACTCCATTTCTCTCCTTCATCCTGGGCTATAGTTGTGTTCTATCTTTCATAAGAAAGTGTGAGTAAATATAAGTAGGTTTCATAGAAGTACTGAGTACATTGGGTACTTTTTCCTCCATTCTTGAGAAATTTTACTCAAGAGAATATGTTCCAGATCCCTCCATGTAAACATAAAAGAAGTAAAGGCTTCATCTTTTTTAAAAGTTGCATAATATTCCATGGTATACATATACCACAATTTATGAATCCATTCATGGGTCGATGAGCACTTGGGCTTCTGCCATGACTTAGCAATTATGAATTGAGCTGCAATGAATAATCTGGTGCAAATATATTTTTTGCAAAGTGATTTTTGGTCTTTTGGATATACTCCTAATAGAGGAATTGTAGGATCCAACGGCAGGTCAATTTTTAGATCCCTGAGTGTTCTCCAAACTTCTTTCCAAAAGGAACATATTAGTTTGCATTCCCACCAGCAGTGCAGAAGTGTTTCTTTTTCTCCACATCCACACCAACATCTTTAGTTTTGGATTTTGTTATGTGGGCTACTCTTACTGGGGTTAGTTGGTATCTCAAAGTGGTTTTGATTTGCATTTCTCTGATGATTAAAGAAGACGAGCATTTTTTCATGTGTCTATAGACCATGTGCTTATCTTCTTTGGAGAAGCTTCTGTTCAGGTCTCTTGACCATAGTGAAATGGAATCACTTGTTCTTTTCTTATTAATCTGTTTGAGTTCTCTGTGGATTCTGGTTATCAGACCTTTGTCGGAGACATAACCTGCAAATATCCTCTCCCATTCTGAGGGTAGTCTACCTGCTTTACTTACTGTGTTCTTGGCAGGGCAGAAGCTTTTTAGTTTGATCAGATCCCAGTAATGTATTTTTGGTATTGCTTCAATTGCTCTGGGGGTCTTCCTCATAAAGTGTTCTCCCAGACCAATAACTTCAAGTGTTTCTCCTGCACTCTTTCTAAGAATCTTTATAGTTTCATGTCTTAGGTTTAAGTCTTTTATCCAATGGGAGTCAATTTTCATTAGAGGTGAAAGGTATGGGTTCAGTTTCAGTCTTTTACAAGTTGCCAGCCAATTCTCCCAGCACCATTTGTTAAATAGGGAGTCTTTCCCCAATTTAAGTTTTTGATAGGCTTATCAAAGATCAAATGATGATAAGTGCCTGGGTTCATCTCTTGGTTCACAAAGAAATTTTTAAAGGAATATAAAAGTAAATGTTAAAAGAGAGATAGAAATAGTAAAAACAAAAGTAGAAATAGCATAATAAAAGTAAATAAACAACAGGTAGGGTGAACAAAATCAAAACATACTCTTTGTAAAGTATAATATAGTCAAATCAAGGAAATAGAAGCTAAAAATAAAAACAGGAATTGGTAATATAAAAGATCAAAGTTGCAGAGAGAGAACAGATTGACAATATAAGGAGGAAGTATGAGTAACTTCATGACACAACTTTGAAAAATATATAAATAGAAAAACATCCTAGGAATGTCAAATTTATAAAACATGCTTCACGAAAAATTAGAAAATCCCCATAAAATGAAGGAAAATGAATCACTAGCTATTGATTACTGTTCAAAAAAGAATAAAAAGGGGTAAAAAAAATAATGATATGAATAGAAATTGCAAATTCAAACAAATAGTCAGTGAAGATTTAATATTCTCTTTCTCCCAGCCGATCAATAGAAGAGAAAACACGAGAGAATAGCTCACACTTCATTTTATGAGTCTGGGATAACATTGACATCAAAAGAAGAGAAAGAAACTGTGAAAAAGAAAAATTGTAGGCAATTTCATTTATAAGCATAAATGAATATAAATAAAATATTTGAAATGAAATGCTGAAAATAGAATTAAGCAACATGTAAAATGATCAATTTGGGATTAAGCTAGAAACATGACAGTAATTTTCAATTAGAAGACAATATATTTCACCGTATTAGCAAAATAAGGGAATAAAACTATATAATGAATACATATTGAACCCTCTATTGAATTCAAAACCCGTTTATAATTTTAAAAACTATCAGCAAACTAGAAACCTAAAATAACAGAATTATTTTATTAAAAACTAACAGAATACTCACTAGTGAAATATTTGTATTCTAATAATAGTTAAATAAAAAACAAATGACTCTTGTGTCACTGCTTAGTCCAACACAGTGTTGGGTTAGCTAGAATAGAAAGTAAGATAAATAAATAAAACCATAAGGATTGTAAGAGAAAGAGACCAAACTGTCTTTACTAACAAAATCCATAAGAGGATTTCAGAAAGTTAGTTAGATACGTGTCCAAATTATTCAATCAATGTAAAGAACTATAGTTGAAAAATGTAGCTTCAAAAATATACTATTTAAAACAGCTACAAAAATTACAAAATGTTATGTAATAAATCCTACTAAAATCTTATAAGAGTCCTATATGAATTATTGCTTTCATACCTTGCCTATGTATATTTGTACACACACACATACACACACACACCATATTCATGTTTATGTTGAAATGATGCGATCATGTTGAAATTTCAATTCTACCTAATTCAATCTATAAATTTACTGCTATTTCAATCAAATTCCCAATGGGAGTTTCTTGGAGTTTGACAACACATTCCAAAATTTATATAATGGAGCAAAAGGCCCAGAAAAACAGCACCATTTTAAAGATCAACGTGGTGAGACTTATCCTCCCAGACATGAATGCCTACTGTAAAATTATACCAATAGTGAGAAAATGTCAGTCAGTATAGGAAGACCAACGAAAACAGAATAGAAAATTTGGAACTTGTCCTGTGCATACTACATATATGGAAACTTGATTTAAGACAGAAGTGGCAATGCAGACGGGCAAGTATATTATTTCAGAAAATGTTAGCTGCTACCAGATGAGTATCACAATATTTTAACACACTAGGAATTCATTTCTACCTTGTAAGAATTCCTGATTGGCAGGTGCCTCTCCTAACAGCTGTAATTCGAGGATTTACGTTGTCTTAGTTTGTTTAGATGACTATCTCCAAAATTATAAATAACAGGAATTTATTTCTCATAGTTCCAAAGGCCAGGAAATCCAAGATAAAGGTGCTGGCAGATTTGGTGTCTAGTGAGGGCTTGTTCCTCATAGATGGTGCCTTCCCACTGAGTCACAAAGTGGAAGGGACAAGATAGTTCTCTAGGGCTTCCTTAAAACAAGAGCACTAATCCCGTTCATGAGGCCTCTGTGGCCTAATTGTCTCCCAAAGGCCTCACATCTCCTGATAGCACCATCTTGGTGGTAGGATTTTGACATACAAATGCTCACAATCTGGTGGTTCCAGTGTCTTCAAAATATGTCCTCCCTAGTCACTTCAGCCAACCAGCTCAAGTTAGTGAAAAAGAAGTGTGGGGCTCCGCCTGTAGGAGCTGCCTACCCAAGCGGCCTGGGAAGTGAACACGTATGACCCTCATTTTCTGCTGTTTGTAACTCAGCCACATGGCTCCATCTCCTATCATGGATAACTAAGGGGAAGAAGTCCAACTTGCTCCCAGGAAGAGAAATCAGGTTTGATGAATAGTTTGTCACTGCCATAATCAGGAGATGATGGACTGTTTGATAAATGGTGCCAGAAAATTGCTTTTACCTCCAGAATAAGAGAGAATTAAAGTTCCTCCTCATACTATTCATGTAAGTGCATTCTGAATGGGTTGCACACTTAAGTGTGAAAACAAAATCTCAGAAGGAAGTGAAGCGAATGTATTTTTAGTCTTAAGTTAGTTCAAAAGTTCTCTTGTAATATGGAACATGTAAATCTTAACTCAAAATAAAAAGATATAAACATGTTTTACTAAATTTACTCATGACTCTACAAAAAATGTGACATTTAAAACAGTTAATATAATCAAGAAGACATTAGTAACCAGAATAGATAAAGAAGACTTATGAAACAATAAAAATATAGGCAACCATAAAGGTAAAAAAAAAAAAAAAAAAAAAAAAAGCCAAAGATGTGAATAAGCAATTTAGCAAAAAGAAAATCTGGACAACCAAAGACTTCAAAAGGTGTGTAACATTACTATATATTATGGAGACAAAATACCTTAAGATTGGCAAATTTCTGAAGTACAAATTGATAATACTAAGAATTGACGGGACCCTTTAGATACAGCTGGGGGAATATAAATTAGTACAAAATTTGGAAAATAAATGACAATATCTAGTTGAATTGAATACATTCATTATTCTGTGATGCAGAAGTTTCAATTTTAGCTACATACCCTAGAGAAACTTTCTACATGTAGGGGAGCCATGTATAAGAAATTTCATCCTGGCATTTTTTGTAATAGCAGTTGGTAGAAACAACCTGAATACCTATCAACAGGAAGATACTTTAGAATTATGACCTATTCATACCCTCAAAAAACATGGAGCAGTTACAAATGAGCAATTATTTTAAGTAGAGATCCATGTAACAACATGATAAAAATTTCAAAATTGCTGTGTTTAGAAAGAACAGGAGGGGAGTGTTTGCTGGATTTTGTATATAGTATATTATATGAATACTAATATAATATTCAATATAAGCAATCAATTAGAATATAATATGGTTAGCATAACAAGGAAAAGCATACAATTTGTATGGAAAGAATAAATTCTAAATTTAACATGGCAATTTGTTGACTTTGAAAAAAGAAAAGGAAAGAATGTTTGGGAAAGAGATGAATGGGAAGCCTTAATTGTATTTGTAATGATTAATTTATTTACAAAAATAAAGAGAGAATGAGAGAGAATATTATGAATTAAGAAATGAACATATGGGGGTGGTGTCTGTGGCTCAGTGAGTAGGGTGCTGGCCCCATATACTGAGGGTGGCAGGTTTGAACCCAGCCCCGGCCAAAACTGCAACAACAACAACAACAACAACAATAGCCGGGTGTTGTGGCGGGCACCTGTAGTCCCAGTTACTCAGGAGCTGAGGCAAGACAATCACCTAAGCCCAAGAGCTGGAGGTTGCTGTGATCTGTGACACCACAGCACTCTAGCGAGGGCAACAAAGTGAAACTCTGTCTCTAAAAAAACAAAACAAACAAATGAACATATGGATAGTTGGGGACAGTGTTCATTATATTGTGTGTCATCATTTTCTGTTTGTTGAATATATTTTATTCTTAAAAAAAATTAGAAATAGCAGTTGTAGCTCTGTCTAGACATTCTCCTTTTTCTCTCTACAAAGGCCGATTAAAAACCCTATTCATGATTCTAGTTTCCACAATTCTAATTGCATCTGCCTCAAAGGATGACTTGACTATGCTCCTGGGCACCTTGTAATGGTGACTGGTTAATGTGTGCCCACCTAGGAGGAGGAGAATAGGCTTTTGAAGACAAGTTCTATAAGGGGTAAAACTTTAACGAACAATTTTCTTTTACTAAAACTGATTGAATAGAAGATTTTTCTAAATTCATATGTGGTTTGAGGAAGTTCTAAAAACAAATACACATACCCAAACCTGAACTGTCCATGGATGGCGGCTGCAGAGTGCTAAAGGAGAGAGGTCTGTGATTGTCAGTCTACAATCTGCACCACTGAGAAGAAGCCCCATGCGGGTAGTCTAGGCTGGTAGCTAAGAAGGGAGGGAAATGGAAAGATTAGCGTGACCGTGGCATCCTTCACACACCTGTGCATATGAGCTGCTTTTAGAAACTATTCCTGTGATGGACTAGGGATACTAAAAATAAATAAAATTGAGAAGTCAGCATAAGCAAGTGATATAAAGGCAGACAATTGTTAGTCACAAAATAATATATCAATTATCATCATAACTGTATTACGACTATAATAACCATGATGATGTGTCCATGTATATCCGGGCTATGGGAGAATCCCTTTCGTGTCTGTCTCCTAACTTCGGGTGGCTATATGTTGGGGTCTATAGCACGTCCTCTGCGTGAAAGGTTCAAAAATATCTTAATCTGAGTCCTGTTTTTGACACTAGTTGAGACAGCTGTGGTCTTTTTCTTTGTCCCTCTGAACAGGTTTCCTTGCTGGTAACACTAACATTTACACCTTTGTCTCCCTCACCAAGCAGGCCGGTCTCCCACTCAGTGACGTTGCTATTCATCTGACATTTCTCTCTTCTTGCATCTTAACCTCTGGTGTTGCCATTATTTCTCATCATGACAAGTTACATAGTTAAATCCTTCATCTAACTTTCAGACTAAAGAGATTTAAAAGCAACACCCTATATAAAGATGCTTGCGATGTAAATATATTTTTTATGTTCTCTCACTTTATTTAGAATATTCTCACTAAATACTACATGCTAGGCCCTGTGGTGGGGTCCAGGAGAGAGATGGGCAAAAAGGAGATGTTGACCTTAGTGACCCCACAGGCTACAATTAGTGGGGATCACTTTGCACAATCAGAAGAGGGCGTGGTTGTGGACATGGAGACAGACACACACTAAAAGCAAAACAATTTTACCAAGGTTGGAATAACAGGACCAGGAATCCCCAGACACCTCCCCTATTTCCCTGTGGCTGCCATTGTCCTTCCTAATGCCGGGCACCATGGCTGCAGAGAATGAGATTCAACCTATTCAACTTATTCAGGGCCCACCTGAGAGGTTCTTCTTCTCTGATCACTCAGTCCTACCCCTGCCAAGCGACAATGTTCTATAGTTTTCTATTTCCTTGCCAATGAAAGGAAATTTAATGCCTGCAACTTGGGTTAACACCAAGGTTAGATGAGCCAGTCTGAATGTGCAGAGGTGTTGAGCAGGTGGCCGGCCGGGCCCCTCTGTGATGACTAACACCATCCTCCTTTTCACTCCTTTCATTCACTAACCTTTGAATGAGCACCATGTGCTGGGCTCAGGTTGGATGCCAGGACACCATGGTGCACACAGCTGCAGGATCCCTGCCCTCTTGATCTAGCAGAGAAGACTGACTATCCTCAACTAAGTCGCCTCCTGCAGAGTTCTAACTACAGCCATCACGAGGAGAAGGAAAGAAACACAGCACCTCTAAAGGGAAGATTGAGAATGAAGCCTTCCCTGGACTTGGAAAAAATAGAGCAAAGATCTAAAGATTAACAAAAGGCTCATGAGGGTAAATGAGTAGAGGCAATATTCCTAGCCGACTCAAAGGCCCTCCAGCTATATGTTGCTTCAGGAAATAGAAAAAGGAGAGGTGACTTTGAGTATATAGTAGATAGGAGAGGGAGGTGTGGCTGAGGCCAGAGGAGGGCAGGGCTGAGAGGAGGAGGGTGATATTGTTATCCTCAGTTCAGGGGGTCACTGAAGGCTTTGAAGCTGGAAGTATCACTGATGTGTGGGGAATTGGTTGACAAGAGTGGAAGCCACTGATGTGTTAGGAAGGGACTTGTCTGAGAACAGCTCTCCAAGTAACTAAGGAGCCAAAATAACTGTTTTCCTTGACTCGGTTTGATTGCAGCTTCCAGACCACTGTGGAGGAGAAATATCTTGGGAGCAGACTTGGAGCAGCCTCTGTGTGTGGCTTAGGTGGGAGTCTCCCTTCCAAGGCCCATGACAGGCCAGGGAGAGAGGTCCAAGAGGGAGAACCCAGAAGGAGAATGGCTTCCTGTTACCAAACTGCACTGCTAGGGAGTCTGAGGGTCCTTGGAAGGACCAGCTTGCAGACAGAAGAGCCCAAGCCCTCTCTCTTCTTAGAAAATGGATTCTCCCACCTGGAGGCTGGTCTCCGAGTTTCCTTCATGGTACAAGGTGAAGAGTCAACCTTTACGGGAGCTTCTTCATTGAGCAGCAGCTCAGCCCTGGCTGCCTTATCTGCAGGCCAGCAGAGCACACCAAAGGCATCTCAGTGAAGCAGGTTCTGAAGGCCTTTTATCCTGCACCAAATTCACTAGAGGTTGGACCTTCCTGGAAGATATCTCAATAATCTACTTTAAGCAATGGAATGCAAACTGTCCTTTTCCCCCTCTCAAATAATAGTGGATGACAAATTTCAGTGTATGAGAGAGACACAGTGAGGCTGATCTTACAGAGAAGGGAGTGGGGAAGCTGCTCCATCTCTACCTTGTCTCCACTCCAGCAACTAGGACGAGGTACCTCAATGAGTCCCAAAGAAGCCTGAAACCCTTGGTATCTATGGGAAATCAGAAAACATGGGCTGGACTTCATTGACATGACTCAAGCTAAGAAAAGCCAGTCTGGCCTCAGAAATTAGTACCTTGGTCTTGATCTTTGTATTTGCATGTGAAGCGTGATATGATTGGGTGGAATGACCTCTGGACTGAGGTCTCAGAGCCTCGCTCAGGGTGGTTCCCCTGCCTCCTGCTTCTACACCCTTAGACAAGTCCTGCAAGGTCCCTGAGCTGTCCCTGCCTTGTCAGATGACTGGAGTAGTGAGGTTGCCTCTTAGTGGGCTTGCACCTGACATTGACATTTCACTCATTCAGCAAACTGGGTGGCTTCAAACAACAGAAAATATTTCCTTGCCACTTTGGAGACCGGGCTATGGGAGAATCCCTTTCGTGTCTGTCTCCTAACTTCGGGTGGCTATGGTGACCCTTGGTGCTCATGGTTTACTGGCACATCACTCCGCTCTCTGCCTCTGTCTTCACGTGACCTTCTCTGTGCGTCACTGTCTCTGTGTCCCCTTCTCTTCTCTTGTGAGGACTTGTCATTGGAGTTAGGGCCTACTCCAGTGCAGGATAAACTCTTCCAGAGGCCATTATCTTCATTATTTCAGTCAAGATGTTCCAAATAAGGTCGCATTCTGAGGTTCAGGATGGATGTATCTTTGGTGGGCCACAATAAAACCCTTTTCAATAAAAAGATGAAAAGAAGTTTAAAACATAATCCCTGGCTTGAGAAATCACATGGCAAATGTCATCTCACTCCACCTCTCTGAGCTTGGGTGCCCAGTGGGGTTTGTGGCCTTAACTCCCTTGAGGAAGGCTGTGGGGAGAAGGGAGACAGTTTACAGAGGGCTCTGGCTCTGATCCACAGCTCCCACTGAGATGATGGTTCATATTTTTCTTGGTGTGGACAGGGCTCTGCCAAAGACCCATGGGGAAGCTTGGTCAAAACCTCTAAGAAAGGATGACCCTTAACTCAAGGGTTTGCCTCTGAAGTGCCCACCTTAAACAACTGAATCTAAGCCTTTGTGGGTACAGCCTGAACACTGGGATTTTTGATTACCTTCCAGGCAAGCCTCAAATACAACGAAGGCTGAGAACCTCTGAGCTAAGTAAGAGTTGACCTTGCAAAGAGGAGGGACATTTCAGGCAAAGGTTTCTGCTGGAGAGACCACCCAGAGCGAAGAAGCTGCCTGATTTACAGGCCCAGAAGGTGTCTGGAGAGTGTGCCAGCAATGAGCATCTAGCATTCTGGCAGTAAGAACAGATCAGGCCCCAAGTGAAGTGCTGAGGGGTGGCTGTTCTTCTCCTGAGGATGGGAGGACATCCATCCGGGTTGGGGCCTAGCTGGGTGCCTGATGGACAAAGTGCCTAATTAAGGGACAGCACATCTGACTTGGGTGAGAGGGCAGCAGATGGGTCAAAACAGCCCTAAATGGTGCTCACGGGCAAGGGAAGAAGCAGTTTGGCTGGGCAGCTCCATGTGGCCTTTGATCCCAATCCCAGGCTCAGGTGGGTGCCTTAAGCCAGACAGCACTAATCAAGGTGACAGAAATAATACAATGAACTCAAGTGGAGCAGGGCTGAGACACAGGACAATAGAGGGAAAAGTACCTTCAGTATAAAATTACCAGGCAGGACAGAAGGCTGAGAGGCCGAGAGGTGAGCTCCCCGCCTAGGAGTCTGCCCTGGCCACCCCAGCTTCTGCCAGCACTGGGACAGCAGATGTTCCCAGCCTGTGATTGAGCTGGAGAGAGGGGCTGGCCCACTCTCCCCACAGTGAGGGCAAGGGTAGGGCTGAGACAGGGGTCTTCTGTAAACAGGGGAAGAATCTCCTGGCATCAGGGAGGGAGGGAGGGAAGGCTTGTGGACACCTCTGGCCACTTAAAATCCTACCCTTTCTGCCCATGCTGTGCTGACAACAACAAAAAGCAACACAGTCAAGGCTGGCATTTGTGTTTAAAGCGTAATAAGTCCTTTAAAATATGTATCTCAGTGATGCTTAAATGAATAAATACTTCCTTTCCAAAATATAAAAAAAAGGAGAGTGAGGAGGGGAAAAAAATAAAAAAGAAGAAGATGACCCTGAGATTTATGCTGCCACTCATGCTCGGATGCCGATCACTTATCTGGATAATTAAGCAGTATCAGCAAGCAACCAGATCCCCGAAACTTGATATTAATCCGTCCCTCTTAATAGTAACACAGAGCTGTTGCGGCAGAACTCAGCCGAGACTTCCTAATCCCCCTTTGCTGGCGTTCCGGCGTGAGCATCCGGCATTGCTTCCCCAAAGTGGCGGAGACATGCTATCAGCAGCTTAAACCTCATTTCGGCTTTGAATCAAAGTCTATTAGGAAAGTGTAAGAGAGTCCTGAGGCCTGCAGATTCCAGAGAGAGGGAATAATTTACGACTGCTTTGCCAACTGGCCAGGGATGTGGCAATTTGTTTTCAGGGTTGTGTCTCCCTGAGGTTAATGTGTAAACCAGAGGCACCCAACAATTTTCTCTCTTCAAGTTCAGAGCATCTGGGATCTTGCCACCTGGTTGTGTGTGTGGGTCCTGCGCTTCCAAGCCAGTTAGACAGGCCACCAGCTCTGTGCCCCTCAGAGTGGGGTGCAGTCTTCACTGGTGTCCCTGCCAAATGTCGAGATTAGTCTGTCCACTTCCGGCCTGGTTTCTTTCTCTGCTGTAACTTGGGTTTCATCTCTGTCTTCCCTCTTTGGGCAGACCTTCACTTCTGGATCCATGGCTCCTGACTCTGAGATCCTCCTCTGGGAGTCCAGCTTGATTTGGGGGCTTTCAAGTTCTACAGATATATTTAGGTGTATTCAGTCGATCATGGTTTCTTCTGATAGCACATGGGGTTTCCAGCAAGGAGAAAGGAACTCACACACAAGCAGGCCTTCCAGGCTTTGGGGCAGTTGGACGGCTACCTACCACCAGGATCTTATCACCTGGCTGCTTCAGTGACTGGACACCAGAGAATGTCACTGCTTCCTTCACCAGGCTTCTGTCATCTTGACACTCCAGGCACCTTCTGTAGCTGTCTCTGTTGACTCGCTCCACCAGCCACTTTTTTCTGGATCCCCACATCTAATCCTCTAAGGAGGGACCTTGGTTGGTTCATCCAGACTGAACTCAAGATGGGTGCACTCATATTCCATTGATTTCATGGTGTTACCTCACAGCTGTCAGCCCATGGGTGGCGGCCTCCAGGGAAGATTCACTTCCAATGCCCAATCAGTCTAGCAAAGGGGATCAAGGCCACTCTGGATGTGGCAGCTTAAGCTGAGAGAACTACTCAGAAGAGAACTGAACCATAGATGCTACAGGTGCTCAAACATCTCCTCTCTCACATGTATGCATCTAGCTGCCAGCTTTCCTTACTTCAGAGCAACACCATTCCTGGTTACTTTCTGACGTAAGTCCTTCCATGCAAGTTGGTCCTCCAGGTCACCCCTTTAAAAGACAACAATTTAACATAGGAAGGAATAGAATGGGCCTCTCGCCAAGTCCAGAGCATGGATTGATGAAACTGTTGCAAACCAGAAATGAAATCTGGTCCATATAGAAGGTCCCAGAGGCTGGGCTGTCTCGGGCTGGGGGACACAAGAAAAGCTAGAGGTAGTTCACAGCAATTTAGACCCAAGGAGACATGAGGTGGCATTGCTGGGGCACAAGGGCCAATATCAGGCAGAATTCCAGGGCCAGCTCCAACCACGGAACTGAGAGCTTGGCCGAAGGCACAGTCTGTAGAGGCTTCCCTCATCCCAGGACTGGTGTGGATCCCATTCGCAGTCAACTGGTCTAAAGACTCAACTGGCTCAACAGGAGGAAGGTGATGACCACGTCGATTCTGTTGAGTGACTGTATCAGGGCAGGGCATCAGAGCCACACTGGAAGGAAATGCACTGGCTATGAGCTCGGAGGCTACATGAATTCACCCGACTCATCTGTGTGGCAGGAGTGAGGGGGCAGGGAGGGATTCTCTGGAAGGCAGGTTTCCTAAGATGGGTGAACCCCCAATGTCAGGCACTCCCTGTCTCTCACCCTTCCTTCACAGGCACCCTTTTCTCTGAAATTCCTTATACCTTTTAAATAATATCTTCACACAGAAAATGCATGTTTAAAAATTGAAATGAAATTTATATAACATGAAATTAACCATTTCAAAGCAAATGGATCAGCGGCATGATGGTTGTATAACATTGTGAATGTCCTTTCACCCATCAGGGCTCTGAAGCTCCTTATCCCCTATGGTCTGTCTGTCTCTCTTTCTCTCTCTCTCTCTCTTTCCAGCATAAGTGTCTCCTTCTTCATGGGACCTTCCTTGACACAGTGCCTAGAGCAAGAGAGGGCCAAGAACTCAGAATTGCCACCTTTTTTCTTTTCTTTTCTTTTCTTTTCTTTTCTTTTCTTTTCTTTTCTTTTCTTTTCTTTTCTTTCTCTTCTCTTCTCTTCTCTTCTCTTTCCTTCCTTCCTTCCTTCCTTCCTTCCTTCCTTCCTTCCTTCCTTCTTTCTTTTTCCTTTTTTCTTTTTTTTTTTAGATCTCTACTCCTTCCCTCAGGTATTCAGTAAGGCTTGAGAGTGGCTGCCACAGAAGGAATCTGTTCCCTACCTAAGTGGTGTGCTAGACAGTTCTCATACACCAAGGTGTGCTCCATCCTGGGAAACTCTTGCATCACACATTTGCTTGTAATATTCTCAGGTCCCTCTAGGTGGGGAGGAGGTTCTCCACATATGGACAGTGCAGGGTGGCACCCTGTGGACAGTGCAGGGTGCCATATCTCTAACCAGGAGAGGGAAAATGGGTGGATCTTTGATGGCATACAGCTGAGGACAGGGTGGTCCAGACTTGGGGAAACATAATGGCCAAGGTGAGGGGCAGGAATAATCACATGTGCTCCTTTGCCTGGGCAATCAAACGTTGGAAAGGTCAGGGAAAGACAATGGAGCTAAGTCCTTCAACCAATGTCCTTCTGACATTATAGACCTGGGGTCACTTGGGGATTATGGAGGACACACAGAAACTTAGGGAGCATGAATTGTTTAGGCACCTGGGCCTGGCAATGTCCTCAGAAAGTGGCTTCTCACTTGATCTCCAAGGACTGAAGGTGTCTTAATGAAGATTTACCAACCTGTGGACACTGTGCAATATTGCCTGTGTGATCCCAGCTCGTTTAGAGATCATTGCTTCCTTCTCAAATCTCCCATAATACAGAAAAGTTTCCCAGTGTGAGTCTTTTATCATCATCTTGCAAAGATAAGTAAATCAAGAAAGGAAAGAAGGAAGGAAGAAAGGAAAGAAGGAAGAAGGAAGGAAGGAAGGAAGGAAGGAAGGAAGGAAGGTCAGGTTTCAGTCTCCAACCCCTGCCCCCGCCTAGAAGGCATCAGATTGAATGGACCACCCAACTTCTGAATGTCTTTTTTCTCTCATGAGTAAGGTAAGAAAAATAGTGACCCTGAATACATTTCAAACGTACAGGTGAAGGATATAAAAAGGCTTGGGGCCATTCCTGAATGCAAATCCCGCCTGATGAGCCCTGTGGCCCCTGCAAGACCCCTCCCCACCTTGTGTTCTCACTCTCCACCCCACCCCACCCCCAGGATGGACTGACTCCAAAGCAGCAAGGCAGTTTTGGAACATCAGTTTTCCTTGCAGGACCTACCCCTGCAGAGCAGGGAGGGCTGGAGTGGGCTCTCTCTCTTTATAAAATAATGAGGAACTCAGCTCGCTAAGGATAAAGAGGCAGGTGACAGAGGGAGGGGCTCATACATGCCGACAACCAAGAGCATTGCTACCTGTACCTTTTCATTTTTATTTGCACAATAACGGTAAAATGTTTTTACAGAGTAAGCCAACGGTGCTACGGAAACTGAATTAGAGCATCCTTAATTAATATGTCAGAATATAAGAAATGATGAAAATATGTATAATTAAATTCTTACACTAAAATAGGATTCAAAAATACGACAAAAATAGCTGCACGTTTTTTTCTTTTTTTCTCTCTCTCTCTTTTTATTTCCCCCTTCCCTGCAAGCCTCCCTCCCCTTTCCCGAAAAAATAATAATAATAAAAAAAGACGCATTGAGGCTGTGGCAGCTGCTGCCTGCATCGACCTCAAAGAACGATTGGGTTGCTGGAGCTGACAGGCTGGGCACCCCCAAATTTAGACACAAACCATCGAGATTAAAAATTCTCCCCCAATCAGGTGCCGACTGCCTTATTTTCATACTAAGATGCCGCAGGCTGTGTGCTATGACAGCTGGACATGTTGGTTTCCATACAAGCTCACGCAGTGATAAGGCTGTTTAGGGTGGGTACTTGGAGAAGCCAACATCCCGAATAAACAGACAATTACAGTACACAGGGCCGTATTGAGGGCGATTTACTTATTTGTTTATTTAGGCTCCTACCATGACATAAAGACGTCCCTGGGTACGACCCTAAAGGTGGGGGAGGCAATTAACATGGATTTTTATAAAAAATGCACTGGGCCCCATTCCACCAATCCGAAGTGAGACTGAGTCCCTTCAGGCTTAATTCCCTTGTTTCTAGAAAGTCCTTGGGAGAGAACTGCCTATTTGTCCTCAAGAGGGAAAAACTTGGGGCTTGCTCAGGCCAACAAGGGACCAAGGGACACAGGCATCTTCTCTGCAGAAAGAAAGGGAACAAAATCCTTTTCTGATCCCTGGAGATGGAGTGTAATGAGAGAGACTTTTTTTGGTTTATCTGATCATGGAGTTGGGTCATTTGGGAGATTTCTTTCCAGGGGCCTGTCTGCCTACTTTGCCCCCATGAATGGCAATTCTCACTATCCTTCAGAGAGGCACAACGGCCCCTCTCTTAGATGGATTGCAGTTCCGCCTGGGGTAGGATGACTCATTGAGAGGGAAGTGAGATAGATTATTCATAAGCATGTGGTGAACGAGACCAGAGTCTTTTATTAAAAGCAGCCAGAATACTCAGCAAAGGTAGAACTGAGACATTCAAAGATACCTGGTCAGGAGTGTAAGTTGGAGATGGATCTAGAATCAAACATTGGCTTTGTTGCCTACTGTCTGGGTGCATGGAGAAGCTACTGACCAAGACTCAATGATCTCTCGTATAAAATGGGAACAATATTACCTACCTCTTCGAGTTGTGGTGGAAATAAGATAAAATAATGTATAAAAACAACCACAGTAGATATGAAAACAGTATGCCCAGATATCCTTGCCAGGGTTCAGTAGACAGAACCCATATTACATAACTGCATACATATCTTGCCAAGGGTGGGCCACATCTGGTGACAGAGACAGGTGGAGGAACGGGGTCCTGCCCACCAGCCAGATGAGAAAACTCCCTGATCATTCCAGAGCTGGGCTGGCCAGGCCCTGTTGGGCCCACATCACAGACAACTTCCTTCTGTTCCTCTGTCTCCCTTGCCTTCCTTTCTCAATCATTGACTCCTGATAAGCATCTTACTTCCGGACTACAAATCAGCATCTGCTTCCAAAGAAGCAAATCTATGCCAAGGCCTTAGTGCCATTCCCAGCTAAAGTTAGTGCTCCCAATGAGGGCTTAAAAATTGCCAGCACATCCCTCCTAAAGAAGATACTGGAATGAGTTGCATCTGAGAAAACTGATACCTAACCAATTGCCCTGTGCTGTCATGAGAGAAAGACTAGGTCCTCAGGACAGATGCTGGACTGCTAGGAATTTCTGAGGAGGTTGTTGGGAGTTAGGGGGGTTGAAAGGAAAAAAGCAAGAGGGAAATCTCGCTCAAGGGGATGTGTATATTTAGCACCATCCTGCACTCAAGGAATGGTAGAATCCTGTCCCCAGAGAAGTGCTCTCCTTGGGATAAAGAAGACAGCTTCTCTCGGCATGGTCCACTGCCTGTGCCTTGGTTCTCAGCTCACCTAGTGGTATTCCAATCCCCAGTCTGGATTTCTGAGCCCTTTGATAGTAGGAAGAAAAGACATAGAAAACAAAACAACCCCAAAACTCTGTATCCTGGGAGAAAACATTCCCAAGTGTGTCTAAACACACTGGAGCGCGTCAAACACCAACTCTGCCATTTGTAAATGGAGTCACCTGAGTCGTGTGTTTAAGGTGTCCAAGCCTTGGTTTCCAGGCTTGTCTTGGGAAACACACCTTGCATAGAAAGCTGGTGCTCCTCCACTGAAGATCCTTCTGGGTTGTCTCTGTGTCTGCTCAGTCCGAGGCTCCCCCCCTCACCCTCTTCCTTCTGTGACCACTGGGTCTTCACCTCCTCCTGAAACATCTCACTTGTTTCCCCACTGTTCATCTGCAGAGTAGACACTGTCCTTTCATTTCCAGCGCTAATTGGAGGCCATCTAAGAGTGGTTAATCTCTTTTATGGAAACACTGAGGATATCCCAAAAGAAATCAACCCAGGGAAGGGCCGCTGTAAATTGGATATTAGACATCCGATCAGACATCACACTGCAGTGTACACCGACCCCCGCAGCATGGGCAGCTCCCTTGGTCAGTCTTGCTCTTCAGACCTGCCGCCTATCACCTTCTCATATCAGGGACCACCTCCTCTCTCAGGGGGCTTCTTCCTCCCCCAAAGCCCCTGAAAACTACCCAAAGCACTTCCACACTCTCAGAAGGACCAAGGCATCAATTTACATCATACTTAGGGACTTACATAAACTAAGACAGAAGGAAAGGTGAAAAGAAGGGTGGGAAGGAGGGAGAGAGATAAGAAGGAAGGAAGAGAGGGAGAAAGGAAGGGAGGGAGGAAATGATCTTATCACATAGGGAATTTTAACACCTTATTGTCTCAAATTCATCCTCTAAGACTAGGCTTACAGCCTTCATAACCAACATGCTAATTAAACTAGCTTCCCAAACATAACAATGGTTTTCTATGGTTATAAATTGTGCCTGTTCCCTGACTGTGCCCCCACCCCCTACACACACAAGTAGAACAAAGAAATGTCTACAGATATCTTTAAAAATAGCCTTTTGCTTGTCCTCATGACCCAAACACTGAGACACAATATGGATGTAACAACGTCTCTGACCCCAGTGTGCTCTGGGCTCTATTCTGAGAGCTCTCTATGAGATCTTAAACAGTGCGAGGAAGATTCTGTTTTTATCCTAATTTAACAGCTGAGGAAACTCATCTGAAAGTGATGCTATCTGGAGAAGCTAGTAAGTGGCTGAGCTGGTGAGGCTGAGTTTAGGTAGACCAGCTCTAGTGTCCCCACCACCCAGTAGCCAGCCCTAGACGTACATGCACATACACATGCACACACTGGTACAATTTTTTTTTTTTTAAACAGAGTCTCAATTTGTCACCCTCAGTAGAGTTCCGTGGCATCACAACTCACAATAACCTCAAACTTTAGGGCTCAAGCGATTCTCTTGCCTCAGCCTCCTAAGTAGCTTCAACTACACGTGCCCACCACAAGGCCTGACTATTTTTTAGAGGTGGGGGTGTCATTATTGTTCACGCTGGTCTCAAACTCATGAGCTCTAGGGAATCCACTCACTTCAGCCTCCTAGAGTACTAGGATTATAGGCTTGAGCTGCTGTGCACAGCCTTCACAGGTACTATCTTGGCATTTGCTGTTGGCATAAGAAATACCACCTGTCCAACTTCAGAGGAGAAGCCCTTTCCAAATCTGAGTGCACAGCTCCCACGGACTGCCCTCGTGTATGCCTGAACTGTAACAAGTAGCTCTTCCTAGGTAGCTTTGGAGAGCTGCCTAGGACCCATGGAGAGTCACAGGCTCCAGGTCCTACCGTGATTCCTGCCCATAATGGAGCTTGGGGAAACTACTTCCAGACACCCTTGTCATTCCTGGGCTGCTCAGCCATTTCTCCAAGGCCTCTGGAATTCATGACTGCGTTAGGCAGCCTGCGTAAATGTTGTGTGTCTGCAGAGAACTCCTTTGAATTTTCCCAGAACTTCTCTGAGCTGGCACTGGCATTGCACAGCCCTCACTGAAGAGTGTCTTGAGAAGCTACTCCCTGAACACAAGGCTGAGTTACTGCCAACTGGGGGGGTAATGTTCCCGTTCCAAGAGCCTCAGAAATACTTTCTCTGTCCTCTTTTCAGAAAGAGCTAACCTTCTTCATAGAAAAATTTGTTTTACTTGATGAATTCAGAGGCTCATGTAACTAAACCTGCCTCCTACTGGGAGCCCAGAGTCCTGAGTATCTCCAACATTTACACACTAACTTCATCCCAGATTAAGGATATTTCTTCTACAGTATAATCTAATTCCTCTAAATTTATTACTCATTTCTATTTTGTTGATCTGGGTACACTTTTGCAAGATTTCTCAAGGCCTTTGGGAGTGAAGCAGGGAGCCCATAAGTAATTGAGTGCAGTCAGTGACCACTTGTGACAGCCTTTACAGGTTTAAAGATGGGACTTGGTGTGTCCTCTAGGCTCCGCTTGTCTGTTTTCATCCTGCTTTTTCAAGGCAGAGAAGCAAGGTTTTCTGCATTTTCTGTTTATGTTGTCAATGAAAAGAAAAGTAGGTGAATTTGCAACAGGGCAAAGACATATCCTCCTGGGCCTTCCTCCAAGTAGCTAGAGGATTACTCTAGTTTTCAAAGCACTCAGAGGGCTGCCCCAGAGAGATGGTTGGTCAACAGGCTTGGAAAGCTCTTGCTTCCAGGTGTTCCTTGGGCAGGGAAGTGGCCTGTCTGGACACTGGAGTGGGAAACCAGCTCCGCTGCTGGTGGACAGGTGTTCATGCCTCAGCCCTGCTCTCCTGCTCCCAGAGGAGCCTCCAAGGGGAAGAGTATCAGGTGTTCCCATGGGCTCCAAGCCATAAAACTCAAGCTCTGTGCCAGGGAGCAGGGCACAGACCTCATCAGCAGGCCAGTCTGCAGCTGGGGCTCACAGGTTGGGATGAAGGAGTGTCAGAGCAGAAGCGAACTGCATGGCAACTATGGCACTCTGTCGTGTGGTACCTGTTCATTGTCTGTTTCCCCCTCGAGCCTGTATCATAGAGAGTCTGTATGCTCTACAAGGGGAGGATATCTAGTTCTCCAGACTGTTCTCACGGTTTAGACTAGGGCTTGCTTTATAATAGGTGCTCAAAACTATTTGTAAAAGTGAAGATGGAAGGAAGGAGGGAGAAAGGAAGTTTCTAATATTTAGCAGGTCAGAATCTACCTGAGTGACTATATGGATGTGTGCAAATATCTTAGGTATGTGTTAGAATAGAAAAGGTGTCAAGTACAGGTACAGACCACATGGCATTCTAGGGTAGCCAAATGGGATGGGGGTGGAATTCCAAAACAGAATCATAAAGGAAGAACTTCTAAGATGAAGTGACCTTTTTAAAAATTGTACTTTGAAGATGATCTCTTATCTTTTCCTCAAAATATTTTTTTTTTGTAATTATAAGCATACTACTTTCTCATTAGAGAGCAACAAGAAAACATAAAGTATAAATACAGAAATTAAAATTCTCATAAAGCTATCATTCTGTGGAAAGCACATTTTAACATTTTGGTGGGTGTTTTATCCCAGCCTTGTTTTTCTCGGAATTTTTTTCATAACTGAAGCCACTTACTTTCATTATGTACATTTTAATTAACACTCTATAAAATGCATTTTCCAATATCTAAAACTTTTGGCAAACATGTTTAATAGCTATATCTCTTCCATTGTGAAAATAGTTTATAAAATACCTGACTATTTGCAAATGATTTGTTGTTTACATTGGTAAAATATCCATCCTTATGAATGAGTTGGAAAACATCTTCCCATAGAATTATTATTCATATTTAGATTATTTTCTTAGTAAGGAAATATATAATAATAGAATCACTCAGCCATTTGGATATATGCTCTTAGACTTTAATGTAGGCTTTGATATAAACAAAAATAGAGAGGAAAGACAGGTGGAATTTTACAGGCTTGGGACCTGGTGTTAAGTAAAGATGTTCAAAGTCACATTTCTCTCTAATTTTGACTGTGGAAAGATGAGATTGTGGTCATGGTTTAGAGATGATGATGGATGATGTCATGCTGGTGATGGTGGTGACAGTTGTTGAGGTTCCAGTGATGATAATGTTGGTGTGGGTGGTGTTGATGGTGGTTGCAGTAAAGGGGTGAGAGTGGTGACTTGGTGGTCGTGGTGGTGCTGAATGGTGTGGTTGGAGTTGTTTTAGTGGTGCTAATGGTGGTGGTGGTGATGTGGTGATGGGAGCAGTTGTGGAGATGGTTGTGGAGGTGTTGAGGTTAGTGATGGCAGTGATGATAGTGTTGGTAGATGTGTTTGTGGTTGTGGTGATAATGGTGCTGGTGATGTTGTTTGTGCTTTTGGCAGCAGTTGTTTTGATGGTGATAATGTGGTAGAAATGGGTGTAATAATGGTAATGACAGGATTTGTGACAGTCATTGCCCAGGGGATGGTATTATGGTGGTAATGGTTGTGATGATGGTGATTGTAGTACTGGTAGATGTGGCTGTAGTGGAATTAACGGTGTTTGTAGTAACGGTCCTTGTAATGGTGGTGAGGGCAGAACTGGTACATGTGGTGGTGGTAGTGGCAGTGGTGGTGGTGGTGATATGGTTATAGTGACAGTGCTGATGGTGGTGATTATGTTTTCTCACTGGAAATGTGATAGCAATAGGGCTGGGAGAGAACTTTCTTTGTCTTCTCACCTTCTGTCAAATTTAAATTTCATTAAGGACAATTTCATCAACAATTACTATTATTGGAATGAAAAGATCCCTTTATCTGAATGAGATTACAATACTAATATGGATAAACAAGGTTCCTAGATTACATTCACAAAAGGCAGTCTGTAGCCAAGCCCATATTTGACCCTAGTAAATGGGGTCGGACATCATCCTGCTTTATGTTTGCAAAATCACATTTTTCAAGGATAAAAGATTGTGGTTTTATGTATCTCAGCAATTATATATTAATCATGTTTTGCATCCCTCCTCAGAAGGACACATAATCCCAAAGGAAACTTCTTCCTATGCCACATGTTTCCAATATGAGGCACAGGCAACCTGAATCCTGGGCCCCGAATCCAGCCCACTGGTTATTTTTGTATGCCTCACAAGCTAAAAAAGGTATTTACATTTTTAAAGGGTTAATGCAAAATTCAATAGGAGTATAATACAGCGTATTTGGTAATATGAAGAATTACATGAAACTCAAATTTTCATGTCCATATATAAAGCCTTTTTGAAACATAGTCACACTTGTTCATTGAAGTTCATTGAAGTATTGCCTATGGCTATTTTTGTGTTACAGCAACAGAGTTAAGTAGAGTTGAGACCACATGGCCTGCAAAGTTTGAAATATTTACTAACTGGTGCTTAGACAGGAGAGTTTGCCTAACTCTGCCTGAGACCAAGCCAGGTAATCAGCATGCCTTTGGAGAGTCAGGGAGATCTGGCTCTGTATTCTGTAAATTAGCATGAATTTAGACCCTGGGGTTAACACTCACACTTTCAAATCTCTTCAATCTCTGAGTTGGAGAAATAACATTTCTATCACAAACAGGAGCAGTGACATTTTGAAATTATCTTCTAAAATGTAGGACAAGTGATTCTACCTAATCAAGTTGAAATTAAAATCTTGCCTTGAGCTTCCTGGTGGCTAGGCCAAAAAGGGTAAGATGTTTGGAATTCTCATAGTACAAAAGGAATAAAATTCTTCAGGCAAAATAGACCACTCTCTGAAGTATCACTCTAAAACAAATCATTCTCACATGGGATTTCATAAAAGGACAGGAGTAGGGTCCTCGACAGTTTCCTCACCATGCATGTAGCAGTGTTGGTTGTCCTCCCCTCAGAGAAAGCTGATGTCAAAGGTCAAAGGTCATTTAGTAAAAGCAATTCTATGAGTTGGGCAAAATAGTGTTGACCGAGTCTGAGTGATTTAATTTCTTTGGAGGGTAAAATCTTGAACGATAGATGGCTCACAAGTTTTTTTTAAAAAGTGCTTGATACCTTCATCTCTCTTGTACTCATATGGCTATTACAAAAGCAATCTGGGTCATCCTCTGCACCCTCAGGCCCACAGGGCCTCAGTGATGGACAGTGAGACCGAGGGGTGCACTGCAAAGAGGAGAGGCCCAGCATTCCTGTCCGTGAGCACTTAACCCAGCACACAAGCTGAGCCTCACCAACGCAAATAAATCATCATGTATTTTCTTTTTCTTTTTTATTATTGAATCATAGCTGTGTACATTAATGCAATCATGGGGCACCATACACTGAAAATGCCAGGAAGGCTATGTTAACCAGTGTGATGAAAATGCATCATGTATTTTCAATTAGTTTGCACTCTCACTAGCTGCTGTCCTGAATAATTAGGAAAACGATTCACATGCTGCCAGGAGCTGATCTGAAGTGTTATCTCTGGGATAATTATCTGTCTGCAGTTCAGCTTCCCCTGTTCCTCCCAGGTCAGCCCAGCCGCAGGAGGACACCTAGAGAGCATTAATGGGCTCTCATTGAAGATGTTAAAAAGCTTGTATTGATCTGTTTGTCCAAGAAGGAGATATTTAAGCCTCACTACTGAGGGCAGGAGAGACAGTGAACCCTATCACAGAGGCTGTTAGCCGGCCTCTGCCACTACTGCCCTGCTTGTCCCCTCCCAGCAAATCTCCTTCAAGAGGTCAGACTTTAAAACTCACCATGTGGCTTCCTTGCCTGCCCTCTGTGCCACTTTCCCAGTGTTTGTTTTCTTTGAGTGTGTATTTGAAAGAAAGAGAGAACCAGGGAAGGAAGCCCATTGAGTAAGTATGAAGCCATGAGTCTATCCCGAAGTCAACAAATGAATAAATGAATCAGTGAGTGAAAAGGAAAGAAGAAAAGCCTCTTTTTTACTATAGAATGCCAGCTAATAAATGTAGGAGGAAAGAAGGCATTAGAGAATCACCACTTGACAACTATCATAGTAATAATTGATCCAGGTAGGAAATATAAAGTATCAAAGTATCATGAAAAACTGGTATTTGCATACTCTGAATGCATCTCACCAAAGGATACTTATTCATTAAAAGGGGGGGGGGGGAGTAGCTTCACAGTGGAGAAATCTGGCACATGTCACCTTCACCAAGTGATCAAAGTTAACATCAATAGGAAAGGGACTAATTGTCATCACATGCCTCCAAGGCACCAAGGAAGACATAACGTCCCCTCTGTGACATTCCCGCCAAAAATGCGCAACCTCAATCTCATCACCAGGAAACAGCAAACTCAAATTAAAGAACTGTCTACAAATAACTGGTCTATACTGTTATAAATGCCAAGTTCATGAAAAGCAGAAAAAGAATGTCGAATGGTTCCAGATCAGTGGAGACCAGAAACAGGACAACTAGATGAAATGTGGGATTCGAGATCTGACCGTGGACCAGAAAAATTAAAGTTATTTTTCTATAAAGAGCAGTATTGGGATAATTGCTGAAATTTGAATAAGGCCTTGATTAGATCATAGTGTTATGTAAGAGTTAATTTCCTGATTTTGGTCATTGTACCAAGGTGATACAACAGAATGCCTTTATTTTTAGAAAGCATTGCATTAAAGTATTTCTGGCTAAAAGAGCTCAAGTCTGTAACTCACTTTCAAATGGCTCAGAAGAACAAAGAATAACACATACATGTCTATGTATCTATTTATTGGTATCTGTATCTGTCTACATGGCTGTCTATCTGTTCATCCCTCATCTATCCAGAGACCGGTAAAGCAAAGGTGGCAAACATTAGCTTAAGAAATCTGGGATTCTCGTATTGTATGGCAACTGTTGTAAAAGGCTGAATGTTTCTATAAATAGTTGGGTTTTTTTTTTTAAGGAAGAAAGGGAGGAAGAAAAAAAAGAAAGCAAAGAGTAGAGGAATAACAACTTGGCTTCCTTTCCAGCGAGTCCCCATGAAGGACATTGAGCTTGGTGAGTGCAACTTCACAGGAAGCCAGTTAATGAGGACCCTGTGTCTGAGCCTGACACACAGAGTATTGGGTTCCGCAGAATGTACATGAGGATATGCCTGAAACTTGGAGTCAGGAGATGTGGAGTCTGGCACAGCCCTGCCATGGAGAAGTCTTGGGCTTCCTCATCCTGTCTACAGTTGGCCTTGGGCCCCAGTGTTCAGATCTGCATAGAGTCACAGGCTTCCTCGCGAGTCAGAGTAACTCAAGAGTCTGAGCAGATTCTCCACACAGCAGCTTACCGTGCTAAGTCAAATAAAAGGAAGGCAGGGTGAATGGAGGGATAGCATCAGACCCAAAGCCAGAAGGCCTGGGCTTTGCGCCCTGACCTCAGCAGGTACCAGCTGTGCAAATTTGAAAAATCATGTTGCCTCTGTGAGTCTCAGCATCGTGTCCATGCGATGAAGGCATAGACACAGGGCTTCATTCATGCCCCCAAAGTCACTGGGTGACATCTGCACTGGAGGATGCTGTGCTGGGGACCTGAGAGGAAGCTCTGGTGGTCCAGTGAAGGCAGGTCACCACAGGTGCAGGCCTGGGAGTCAGGCAGACATGGCTTCGGGTCCCCAGATCTGCTATTGGGTCATTACTTAACTCCTTGAGTCTCGGTTTTCTTATCTGGAAAATGGAGACTCTATGGTGAGACTGTCTGTGTACTTAGAGGCTCAAGGTAGCCATGAACGCAAATGCTCTGGGAAAACAAGCACTTTGCAAAGCCAACTACCCCACCCCCCTCCTACCCCACCCCTCTCCTACCCCACCCCCAAATACAAGAGGTGATTGTAGTTACTGTATTGGCTGGTGGATGTTGGAACAATTCCATCTTTGTCCCCAGGTCTTACCTAACCATCGGATCAGATTCTATTGACGTGACAACCCGCCCTCTCCCATCTGCCAGCTGAGAATATTTCATGCTAAACTGCAGATTTCTCTCTCAGAATAAAGGCAGGACCCCTCCCCTCCCCAAACTCTGCCTGTTCTGGGTGCATTCTGAAAGGCGTTCAGCTAATGGGTGGAGGCCATGGAAGCAGGTGAGCCCGGAGGCTCTCAGTACACACCTTTTGTCTCTTGAGAGGTCAACCAGCCGTGCAGCCCTAATTAAGAGCTTAGATCACAGATCCATCTGCCCAATTTCACTGTGGCTCTTCACCGGCAAATGTATTCCTTTGTCCCCCCCCACCCCCGCCTGAGTACGCAGCCCTGTCAAAAGGTCACTGTCACGGAGCGTGGGACCAGGGAGACCTCAGGAAGGATGAGGGGATTGTGGTCAGCCCTGGTGGGAATGGACAGCGTCACCAGTAGAAGCAGGGACCGGAAAAAAAAAAAGAAAAAAAAGACAATAATAATAATGAATAAATAAAAGCTTCTACTAAGAGCCTTCGTATTTGGACCAAACAATAGTTTGGAACCTTTTGAGAGGGGCAGTTCCTATCAAATAATGACGTGTTATTGATATGGTAATTTTTATATTAACAAATGTGTGCTGGAAATGCTGTGATTTATTTTTTTCTTGGAGGGGAAAAAAAAGTAGCTTGCATGTGGCATCAATAATGATATGCTAATGACCTGCTTCCAAATTTAGATTTAAAAAAAAAAATTTAATTGGCAAATCTTGGAGCTGAGAAGATGGCATTCCTGATTGCGGCCCAGTTTTAAGGTCCAAATGTAAGATTTGGGAAACTAAAAATTCCAGGCCCCAATATAGGATCTCTATAATTGGGATACGGACTTGTTTAGAGGGTTGTAAATTAATTATACTATCTGATCTGGGTGTGTGTCAGATTTAGATCATCCTGGTTTGACAGAATGGAAACATTCAGCAAATGTTGACTGGGACCTTCACTTCCCCCTTTCTGTGCTCATGTGTGTGCGCACACACACACACATGCGTGCACACACACACGTGACTCAAGTGCATATGGACACACATTTACTCAGAAAGCACAGAGAAGACATACAAACTATAAAAAGTGTTCTGTAAGTGAAGGGACAGCTTCCCTGATGAAAACAGTGGTTAATTGGTTTTGTTATGATTTTTAAAATAACTTCTAAATCTCTGTCTTATTTCACCATGACCTGTAATAAAATATATATTTTTTCGTATGACAGAGTGAATGCTGTTGGTCTGTTAAATTTCCAGCCAGGCAGAAATATCCCAAGATGACTCAATTGGGATTTAAAGAAAAGGGGCAGGGAGAAACCTTTTGGATAATAACGAATAATCAATCCTACAGTCTCTCGGATTCATCATTCTTGTTTCCTTTTCAGTTTCTCTCTCATTCCTTCTCATATTCATTCTGTCTTTCCTTGTTTCTCTGTGTATTCATTCTGCTTTTATGACACTCGTCCTCTTGTGATCAGTCTCTCACCCTCTGTACATTTCCTTTCCTCCCTCCCTCCCTCCCTCCCTCCCTTCCTTTCATCCCTTTCTTTCTCCCTCTCCCACCTGTCTGTATCTTGTCCTTCCCCTCCTCACCTCACTCTCTCCTCTACTTCCATTTCTGAGCGCTCTCTAAGAAAGTGATATTCTGATTAACCAGCATAGGCAGTGAGGTCAGGCTGCCCTGAGTATTGACACCTTAGATTAATCCATACAGGTCACTGATCAAAGAGAAACCTCTTGTTTGGCTCTAGACAGCCCTTGTGCCAGGGTCTGAGCTTCCTTACTGGGAAGAAATCTGAACACTGTGCTATGTCTCAGGACCTGGTGTGTGGACACTGTTGTATGGCACAAGCCAGTGTCATTGGGACAGAGTGCTCAACGGCAGCTTCAGGGAGCCTGCTCTGGATTTGGCTGTCGTAAAGGGGATGTTAGCTCCCATTAGGAACTTTGTAGAGGTTTACCTCTTCCCTTAAAAGTTTGGACTTAAAAAAAAATTCAGTTTTCATTTGTTCCAGTAGTTGGAATTACACTATAGCAGTGTGTCCAAAGTAGTGTGTAAATAGATAATGGCTAACGTGTGAGTTCTTCACCATGTGTTAAGAATTTAAGCCTCTCAGAGCCTTTGGAGACACTACTATTACACCTAGTAGAGTCAATAATTTTCCAAAGGGCACCTTCCTAGTTAATTGTACACATATTTAGGACATGGTGTGACTGGTCAGGCCTTGCAGTCCAGACTGTGAAACTACACTCTACAACTTCATCTCCTTCGAGCCTCAAAGCAACCTATGAACAGTATAGATTGTTGATAACATTTTATAGGGAAAAACCGATGTGCAGGGCAGTGGCAATGACTTTCCCGAGGGCATCATGCCTTAACCAGGAAAGAAAAGATAAGAACATGGTAAGTGTAGGCCACATTCTGTTCTTTCTTGTTACTTCCCAACTGTCCATCCTGAGTGACCTGAGGTGCTAGGTGAGGACCTCCCCTCTCTCCAGCCTCAGCACTACGGGACAACGAACTCACGCTTTATGGTGCTCTTCCAGAAGCCTCTCCATGTCTTTTTGTCCCTGGCCATGCCTGGCCACGCCCTTTTCTCAGCTGGTGTGTTCTTATCTATCCTTCTGTTCTCAGGTCAGAAAATTCTTCCTCCAGGAAGCCTGCCTTGACACCCAGTACTTAAATGTGGTACGGTTGCTCTGTACCCCACGCTGCTCCCAACACAGAAAATTAATTCGCCTTACTCTCTGTCATCCTTTAATCTGTCTTCCCCATTTAGAGTGTGAGCCTTTTAACATCAGCAGTCTCGTACTCTTGACAACTTTTGATAAACAATAGCCAGATACTGTTGATCTAGGCACTGCAGAACCACCTGGGTAAGATCACCGATTCCATAGGATTTACACACTGTGGTAGGAAACAGATTAAGTAGCTACATGACTGAATCCCCAGGCTACCACATAGTACCCAGCACATTGTAGGTGCTCAATAAATACTTTTCAAATAGATGAAAGAATAAGTAAAATAATATACAGATAAAATAATTTGCTTCAGTAAAGCAATAAGGCATTACCTCTATATAGGAACAGCATGGAGACTCAGCCCCATTTCCTGATGAAGAAACTCCAGCCGAGGGGCAGGTTTTTGGTTTAGGGAAGCAGCAAGTGGAGCAGTTAAGACCAGAGGCTGAGCTGCAGCCCGCAGGTGGCCCACCCCTCACCTGCCTTCCCAGCAGCCTCTGCAGCTAGGCTTCCAGGGCCTTGTCAGTGGTGAAGGGATCACATTATTTACATTTTCAGGCCATGTCCCTGATAAATTCTTTCTGGTTATTTTCAGGAGGGTTGATGAAGGAAACAAAAAAAAAAGTGATGGCACTTTTTTAAATAATTCATTTTAATGTCTGGATCTCAGTTCTCTGGTGGCAGCTCCAGGAATCCATTTTTCTGTCACATGCAATAAATATTGGAGGAGAGCTGCACCTCTGCCTACGGGTCAGAGGAGAGAAGGGCAAGCAGGGAACCTAATAGGTAAGCCTGGTGGTTCTTGGAACCAGGGACAGGAAGATAAGAGGAGGTGACAGCGCTGGTGGTGGCTTTCGTGGCTAAGTGGCAGTGATACACAATGAATAGCTCACTTGCTACTATGCAAGCCAAGAAGTCACGGTAGAGAGGGAGACGGTCCTGGGCCAAGGTGAAGGGCTGCAGCATCCCCTGGCCCCCGTTCACATTCTGGCAGGCAGCGGGTACACACTCACAATGGGGACATGCAGCCTCCCAGACTCTGGTTCACATATGATTGCTCCTTAGCTCTTGACCCAGGGCAAGTCACTGAATCTGCCTGTGCCTAGGATTCCCCAGGTTTAAAACAAAATTAAAAAATACTTACCTCCAAATCTCACTGTGAAACATATTCAGTGACTAGATCTATGCTCCTCAGTACCAACAAGTGGGGAAATGTGGTCTTCACGTTCATTCCCCATACTTTACTCCCTTTGGTCCTGATATCACCCCTGCCCTTGAGACCTGCCATTTCCAGCTCAGTCAGTGGCTACCAGCGAGATGGAGCTGTCAGGCACTTGAATGTGGTGAGTCTAAATCGAGACGGGCCATACGCGTAAAATGCACACTAGAGTTGGAAGTTTCAGAACAAAGAAAAGAATATAAACTATTTTATCAATAATAGTCTATATTGATTAAATATCTAAATCACCATTTTGTGGATATATTAGGTTAATAAAAAAATATTATCTCTTAAGATATGACACCCCAGTTGCTGCTACTTACTTCTACACTCAAACCCCAGTGGCCTGAGGCTTTCATTTCATTTATGCACTGGATTTCCGTTCCCTGCAGATGTTCCCCTTGCTTTTGATTATTAACGTGTCTGCTTTACTTTCCTCGGTATCTATCTTGCTATGTGTTTGGAGGTTGGAAGGGCAAATTCAGCTTCAAAGTATGCACTCACCCTACTATTTCGCCCTGAAGTCACCCACAGCCCGGATGTGTTACCCCAGAGCTCTTGGACCCAGAGAGCTGTTGTGCCTTTCAGCAAATGATGTATGGAGACAGTCTGGATGAATATTAACCATGAAAGGTGTTCATTATTCATTTCTGGTTCAAGGTGACAGGGTTAAGCCTGATAGCATCCTTTTAGTGGTATTAGACTGTGATAAAGCCCCTGGCACTGTTGCTCTGTTATCTGGTGTCTCAGAAGCTCAGTGCAAGCACTTGGGGTCCAAGAAGAGGCTCCAGCTGGGACAGGAGCACTTAAGCAAAACACAGCCCAAAATTTACAATCCAGGACAGCCTGGGAGATTTCTCTTCTGACTGCCTTCTTCACACCTGCTTTGTTTTCCCTAATGCTGAAGGATAATGAAGCAGTTCAGCAAATATCTGATACAGGAATGAATATCTGAACAAGTAAATGAGGAAATAAAGTGGATGAATGAGTAAATGAATTGGTGAATACGTGAGTGGGTGAGGAAATGAACCAATTTATTTCTGGACGAACGGATGAATGGATGGATGTAACAATGGGTGAGTGAATCAAATATGGAAGGCATACGTTTCTGTATAATTGGACGGGCAGCTGAAAGAATGGCTGGTCAGTGGGTTGAATGGAAGGACAACAGTTGAAAGAGTATGTGAATGAATCAATGAATGATGGATGGATGGATAGATGGATGAGTTCTGTGTAGTATCTTAAGTGTGGCTTTTTCTGGTCTCTTGAGATAGATAATATGGCTATCTCTTCCCATTCACAATATTCTTTTCTTTTTCCTTGCTTTATTTTTTCCACTTAGTACTTACTACTGCTAAGCATATGGTATAACTTATTCATTGATTTTGACAATTGTCTTTCCTATAAGGTGATCTCAAGGATGGAAGAGAATGTTCTCTGCTCTTTGGACTGCTGTACCCCAAGATCCTTCAATAGCAAGGAGGATATGGTAAACACTCAATTAATACTGGTGGAATAGATGAATAATGGATGTATGGATTGAAAGACGAATGAAATACAGGAGAAAAAAATATGCAGAAAAAACCAACCAGATACAGACACATGTTCAGAGAGCAAGAGATTGGACAGCTAAAGCCACATTGCCTCACCCCACTGTTTACTTCTTGTAGGTCTGGGCTTCGGGTAAGCTGAGGTTCCACTGAGGGGGTGGAACCTCTCTGCATCATGTATTTTCATCTAGAAAGTAGGAAGGATGCAGTCTGAGACAGCATCAAGTCTGAGGTGGGGACTCAGTGACAAAGAACATGTGAGCATGGGCTGTATGCTGAATCCCCGTGTTGACACTAGCCACTGTGGGGCCACTGGGCATGCCCAGCTCTGGTACTAACACCTCGGTTTGTCCCTGAACATTCCCCTGGGGAGATGAAGCCAGCAAGGGTGATGCTGATAGCACTGACAGACTTTTAGAACTGGGTTAAAGTTGAGAATGGTGGGCTGCTAACCCCGCTCAGAGCTTTAACAACTCTTATTTCTGTGCTGGACCTAATTTTTCTCATTTGTAAATCAAGAGGACTGGTTTCTTTCTATATCTTGGAAATTCATTTCAAAACACATTTCAAATTAAACCATGTTCTAGTTATAACCCCACAATGTAATTTTTGCTTTTTTTCTGTACTCAGAAATGATTTGCCACTCCTTGTAGGGAAATTACCTGAGTGGGTTGAACATCCAGTCACATTTAGGGCTGAGTCTTCAATTTGAAGAGCTAGAAAATCAAGTGGATCAAGTCATGGATCAAGTGACCATGGACTGCACAGCACATCACAGGGGTGCTCCTTGGCCTTTATCCTAAAGGTAGTTTTCCTTTTTTTTTTCCTGGTCAAAAATCCCTTCACTGCAATGTCCACCCGAGTCATATCATGGAGATTGGAACCCCCAAAGTCTCAACTGGGGAGTAGGCCTTGACTTCTGCTCTCAGAGAATCTTCAGCCACCTGACTCCTAGCCCAGCCTCCTGCTGACATGAAGATGTGACTCTCCCCTGTCCAGTATCTTACAGATACAAGACAAGCAAATGCTTTATGTATGTTAGAGACCCACAAAAGTGTCTCCATAAAATGAGTTTATACTAAAGGAGACAACCCTTAGTTGGCTGCAGATACATAAATAAGCCCCATCTCAACCAACCAAGTCCCAACTAGATCAGCTTGTCCCCAGGCATTGAACACACTCTTGAGTGAAGTAAATGCTTATTATTTCCCCCTGAGATTTTGAGACTGTTTGTTATACAGCATATTTGGGACATAAGCTGATACAAAGATATGTCATAAAACACTACAGTGCAAAAATTCCACAGTTCAGTACCTGGTAGTGTAGTGTGACAATATTTTGAGAATATTTTTATATTAAAAAATACCTGCTTTCTGGCTTATACAAATGGATAACTAACAATATACTTTTATCTATGGAAGAAATTCAGGGAGGTCATTGTTTGATGAGGGGGTTGGTGGTGGAAAAGGATGAAGTCTGCATGTCTTGAGTCCCTCTCAGGCTTAAACATCCTTTTCATTCAATATGAGCTGCATCATATCGGTGTGTCGGCAACTACAAGTTAAGCCCCAACTCCACTTTGAATTGACCTTGGTTTTTCAGATGAGGAGTAACTTCTTATTTCATTTTTTTCCTTCCCATGGGGAAAGACATTTCCAGATAGGGCCAAAGAAGCTGAATTCTCAGGATCTTGTTCATTCCTCCAAGAAAAGACCTCAACCACATGCTCTAACTTGATGTATTCAGAAGTGGGAGGGGTAACATAGTCATAGCTACACGGTGGCATCTGAAATGAGCATCTGCTTAATGGTCACTGAAAATCCCTTGTGTTGAGCTTGCTCAGTGCCCTGCCATCCACCATGCCATCCCCTGTGGGTCAGGGAGAGGCAAGACAGACACTGCCACCGGTGACCCCAAATCCTCCCAACCCCTTTTTCTCTTAACACATTCTACTACACAGACTTACAGAGGTCAAGTTTCACTTTTACAACGTCCCTGGCTTTAAAGGTATTATTAGAGGGCTAGATCGTGCCACTCAATGAGATATGCTAAAGGCCTAACCCTCAGTACCTCAGGATGGGACTGTATTTGGAAAAAAGGTTGTTGAAGATGTTATTAGTTAAGATGAGGGCCTACAAGGGTAGGATGGGTCCTTGCTCCAACATGACCTGAGGCCTTATAAGGAGAGGGAGATTTGGACAGAGGGATACAGAAAGATGTAAAGACCCTGAAAGCAGAGAGCCACATAAAGCAGCTGGCAGGGACTGGAATGATGTTGCCATGAATCAAGGAATGAACACCTGGGGTTACCTGAACCTGGAAGGGTGAAGGAAGGGTTCTCCCTAGAGGCTTTGGAGGGAGCAGACCTCTGGCCTCCAAAATGTTGGGACAATACATTTCTGTTGTTTTCAACCCCACAAGTTATGGTACTTTATTATGGCAGTGATAAAAAACCAATACAAATTGTCGTATAAACATTCCCTTCAGTGACAACAAAGTAGAAGCCTTCGGGGGATTTCGGAGAATGGTTTTGGTTTTCTGATAGAAGTACAGGTGTGGCTTCTCCCAGTCATTTTTTTATTCTTTCCACTTCAAAGAATCACATCACTTCCAGATGTGATGATTGGCCCTAAGACAAAAATCTCACAACCAGGGAATAGTAGCCAACAAGCTAGAAATAAAATCATAGAAAGATAAAAGGAGCCTGACTTTGGGCCATACCTGTGGCTCAAGGAGTAGGGTGCCAGCCCCATATACCGGGGGTGGCAGGTTCAAGTCCAGCCCCAGCCAAAACTGCAAACAAACAAAAAAAAGAACCTGACTTTATATGGTATCACTGAGCTAGTGTTCCAGGCCTGCACTGAGGATATCTAGCATTTTCGATGAAAAAATCATAACTTCACAATTATTCAATGGATAGACTTTTGGTTTTCTACTACTTGGACCTATGGAATTCTTAGCTGGCACGGGTGAATTTAGCTTGTGACCTACTGCAGAGGCAGGTTCATATCCCCTTAGCAGTTTACTGATGCTTATTTTTAAAATTGTTTAGATAGAAAAAAAATTCATACAAAAATTTATACAAAAAATCGACAAATATTTACTGAGTACCTACAAGTGTCTGCCACTGTTCTAGGTGCTATGGACACATCAGTACGTGACACTGACCACAATCCCTGCCCTATCAAGGCTGTCCATTCGCCCAAGTCCTTCCAATGAAGTATATCCCTCATGTTAAAATTCCTTTTCAAATGCTCCTCAGAGGAAGACAGAGCTGTGAACAGCTGCTCAGATTTTTCTCCTCACAGAGCCCTTACCAAAAACACCATCCATTTCCTTTAGTGGAACTCAGCGAGGGAACACCACCGACTGCCTTCCTCACCTGCAGTTTAAAAATACCAACAACAAATGGAAAACACAGAGGCAGCTTGCGTTGCATTTTCAATCACTAAAGTGAGGGGATGGTCCTGGGATGAGCCTGAAAATGGAAAAGGTATGGAGCCCTGTGGCCAGATTTTCCATCTCTGTGCCCTCTGCTTGGGGCAAAACAAGGCCATGGATGTTCTCCAGAAGAGAAAACCCCTCTCTGAGACTATCAAAACCCATCATCATGGCTTCAGCATTACTACAGATTTTTCTGGCTTTAAACCATAATTTTGCCATTTCTGTTGTTCTTGGGTGACCATGTCTCCATATCCTTTTGTTTCTTTTTGTTTTTCTTGCAGATTTGTGGTCTTAAAACATTTCTAGGATATTTGAACACCTTCAGAGGTGTTCAAAGTATGGATGTGTGTGAGGCAGACTGTTGTATTTATTGGTGTCCTTTCTGACTTAAAAAAAAAGTCTATGTCTAAAGTTAGTGAGGATAAAATATCTAAATTGGGCCCTTTCCTGAGAGAGAGAGAATATATACTTATGTGTGCGTGTATAATATGTGTGTGTATATAATATATCTCTTCAGATAAGAATTTTTAGTACAATTTAAAGGAAATAAAATTCAACTTGTAGTAAAAGAAAAACTTCCAGAAAGAAGTAGGATCTATAAATGGTTTCATTCAAAGGGCTGTTTTTAATTTTGCTGCAGTGACAGATTAAGAAGGAGAAACTTGAACCAGACCTTTGACCTGTCGTGGGGTCAGAGGTGGCCTCTGTCTGTGTTCGAACTCCTTTAACAACTTCCTGTATAATTTGACTATTATTTGCGTGTCTGGGCACTGTCTGACCTTGGAGTCTGGAAAAATGAGAAAGGCAGCCTGCATTTCGACGCCATATGGACGGCAGCAAGGCAGGGCACGTTTAATCAAATTTGGGTGGGAAACACTGTCTGATCCCAGGTTAGGAAAAGAAGTTTGCACGGGATTTCCAACAGACTGGGGGAGGAAGGGTCAGACAGCAGGCACGGCCATGATTTAGGGAGATGTCTCCTGCCAGACGCTGGTATGGCTGCGACAAAATTTTGAATTTGGAAGCAGATCAATTATAAAAGAAAGAAAGAGAGGTGTCAGTGGCATTTCAAATTGCAAGTGAACTTCTGCCATGGAAGTCCAGAAAGACTAAATTTTAAAAATCCAAATAAATGCATTTCCAATGCAGATTCAAGTTATAAGAAAATGACACTTTGGGCAAAGGCAAGGAATTTATTTATTTTTTTATATAAACTTTAAGTCAGAAGACTTCGTAAATAATAATAATCATAATCATACTCTAGTCTTATGCTTTCCTCAGTTGCCTTTATGATAAAAATTGTTTATATTTTAAAGAAAGCTTTATCTACTTAAAAATAATAAACGTACTTCTCAATTCAGGGAATTTAACTCAGAGCTTTCTGAACAGCATAAAATACTTTTCATGGCCATACCACGTTTTTAATAACACCAGCAAGGGCAAACTGTGGATATTTTAGTTGGCCTATCTGGTGTTATCATGGTAAAATGAACATTCTCCAAGATCCAAGACGCCCCGAGTTTTAGTAAGGGAAGTCCTGGCCTACCTTATTTTAAAATGTACTTGTGCCACCATCCTGTTTGGCCTTTGTCATCCCGGGGTGGATGGCAGTTGTGGACAGGTGCCAGACCCCAAAGAGTTTGCAAGAATCCGAGCAGTTGTCAGTAGCCACAGCTAGTGGGGCCAAGGACCTGGGGGCCAGCTCAGTTAACCGAGCTCAAGGCAAAATGAACACAGAACAACTGGCCCCGGAAGTCTGTAGGTGAACAAGGGGCAGGACATAAAGATCTTGGGGTGCAGCAGAGAGACAGGAGTGGTTCTAGAAGAGACGGGTGGTAAGGGCCTCAGCTGAGCCTGAAAGGATGAATAGGTTTAGGAGAGTCAGAAAAAGGGCAGGGAAGGGGCATAACAAGCATTGAGGTCACAGCCAGAAAAGAGCCTTTGAACATCAGTTCTCAACTCTTTCCATTATATAGACAAGGAAACTGAGAGAGAAAAAAGTTGAGGAGGTTTGACCTAAGTGACCCAGCTAGATACTGGCAGACCAGAATTCAGTTCCCTGTAAGGAGACACCCGAGTAGTAAACCCCAAGTTCACCCCAAAGGAAAGACTTGAACTCCTATGCTTTGGGGGTCTTTCCTAATACTTGCTAGTACAAATTCTAACAGATGATCTATTATTACAATGTTTTAAAACCCTCCGTTGTTAGATAAATAAGCTAGTTTTGGTTTTAGTGAGCACACAGGAAAATGAAATGTCATAACACAGGGAGGTGTTAGCCTTCAGCTCCCGTCCACAAAAGCTGGATCTTGGAAAAAATATTTTCCTAGTCTAGGAACAAATAATTGCAAAACTCTTAAGTTAACACATTTGGAGCTACTTTATGTAATAAATACTTCCTACTGAATTATTTTTCTTTTGGTGGGTGGTGGGGGAAATTTAGAAGGAAATAAATTTCATATAAAAAGATAAATAGGCTTGGCACCCATAGTGCAGTGAGTAGGGCACTAGCCACATACACCAAAGTTAGCCGGTTCCAGCCCCGTTGGGGCCTGCTAAACAATGACAACTGTAACTAAAATATAGCTGGGCATTGTGGGGGGCGCCTGTAGTCCCAGCTGCTTGGGAGGCTGAGGCAAGTGAATCGCTTAAGTCCAAGACTTTGAAGTTGCTGTGAGCTGTGATGCCACAGCACTCTACCCAGGGTGACGTAGGGAGACCCTGTCCCCCCCCAAAAAATTAAAAAAAATAAATAAATAAAGATAACCATTTGTTCAGCATCTACTATGTATTAGATACTGTGCAATTGTTCATAGGTGCCTTGGATGACTAAGACTCTGCTTTAGATAAGAGGAAACTGCAGCTCGGAGGACTTCAGTGAGCCAGGCGTTCTGGCCTGCCTCCTGCAGGGTCCCTCCACTCTCCCAGGCCACCCACAACACCAACTCCCGTGGGAGCATTTGAAGAAAGCAGTCTTATTTCCTATGTAAGTGTTGACTGCTCTTTACATTTTATACTTTTGCTGTAATTTTTTAAAGTTTAATATTTTGTCTTCCTGAAAAGGAGGTAACCCATGCACAGGGAGGGAGTGGGAGTTCAAAGAGCAGGGCTGCAGGTCACGCTGGGTTGTCCCTAGAGCAGGACCACATCGTTCTTCCTTCTGGGCCTTGGTTCCTTTGTTCCTTCCTCTCTGGGCAGCGTGTGTTCCCCTTTCTGTGTTGGCATCGTCAGGGACATTAGAACCCTTATGCAGGGCACACCGCTGCTCTCTTTTCTAAAGATCCAAACCACTTTCTCTTTCCTAATGCTAAGAAGCACTGAACCCAGGGCCTGTTGGTGGGTTTCACACTCTGGGTTGTTTGTTTTGTCAGTGGCAGTGGCATCTGTGTGGCTTGGTTTTAAGAATAACCTTGCCCTTTGGGTCCTGTGCCCCATTCCAAGGCAAGCCGTGGGTAATGTCAGACCTTCATTAAATATCGAGACTCTCCATCTGACTCTGTCTTTCCTCTGAGAGGATCCTCAGATAGTTAAGGTCATGGCCACATGTGCCCTACTGCCCCACAGCAGGAGGCGGCAGGAAGGTTGGAGAGCTGCGTGCCAACCCTGAGCCAGACACACAGCTACTGCTATTCAGGAGGTTTCTCTGCAAAGTGCACGGCCCCGAGCTTGTGGGTCTGCCACGTGTGTCCCCAAAGCTATGCTTTTTGGTTTATTTTTGTCCATGCACCTCATCATGTGGTCACAGACTCAACTCAGATCTGAGGGCTCTCTCTGGGGACAGAAAATGCAAATGTCCTGGGCAGTCCTTTGCTGGTGGGTGTCACCATCAGATAATGGAGGCCAGGGATGGTGGGCTCAGCTTCGGGCCCTTCCTTGGAATTTGAGATTTGGTGCTCCAACCATCTGAGTCAAATGCTGATTGATCCAAACATAGAAAGGGGCATGTGCATGACTTCAGAGAGAATGCGGTGAAGTACAAGGGCAAATGACAAGATCTCCCACGCACCTGCCTCTGCACTTCCTACCTCGTAGTCCTGGTTAAGTCACATTGCCTCTCTCTGCTTCCATAAGCCATAAAAACCCTGCTGCTTTGGGTTTTGAGGAAGATTGAGTGAATTAATAAATTAGAACAAGGCCCATGGTAAGTGCACAACTGACAATATACAGTGACTCATCATTATCGCCATCATTTGGCGATTACATCATCACTCTGTGCCCTGGTTTTCCAAACTATAACATTTGGGGGAAGGAAGCACCTGCCTTGTCCTGAAGCCCAGAGGCAGGATCACACGGGATCAAGGGGGATCCCTAGTTCTTGGTTCATGAAAAGTTCCTGTGGCAGTACAGGGGCTGTTTAGGAGAGGACAGACGGCTTTCACACCCCTGATTCTCAACTCAGAGTTAGGAAGAGGAAAAAAAAAAAAAAAAAAAAGAGGAGCAATTAGAAGAGGACAAATAAGCAAGACACAACTTGCTTTTTGTCACTTGAAAGTCCTCATTTCAAGCCTGTTCCCTTGGCTCAGGGAGTTCTGGTGTCATTATCTTCTGTTAAAAGGATTCAAATGACATTATTTGCATGGAAACTCGCATCCCAACCATGTCGTCTGTGCCACATGGTTGCATTACAGTGAAGAGGATGATGACTGTGTCACATGGACCTGACATTCTTCCTGCAGTTAAATTGAAAGTCAACACTGGCAGTTCTTAACCACTCAAATCCCCTGAAAATACACCACTTGTGATATGCAATGAATATTTTAGGATGCCAACTCTAAGCACATCAAATGGTACAAACCAAGTGGTGTCACCACAGGGCGGGCAAAGTTTCTTAAACCAAGATGGATTCAGGGGACCTTCTCTGAGTCAGCAAAGCAAGAAAGGCTAATAAACTGTAATCTTCTCCAACTACTACCCTGATTTGATGACAATCTCTTCAATTATGTATTTTAAAAGCAGTTTCACTCAGAAGTGTATGCAGAAAAATTTAGAGATGGCTCTGTTGACTAAGAGGATGGTGCAGATTGTGTGGGGAGCCCAGATAAAAAAAGATCTTCCATGTGATACAACCAGCTCTAGAGGGTGGTCTAGCTGGCTGAATGCTCCGTTGCTAGGTCAAGCAACATTCACAATGTGATCCGTGAAAAAAGTACTGTGGGCCATGGAATGAGATGAAAGGACAGGAAGGTATAATTGTCTACCCTAGACAGGTAAAGAGTATATATGTATTAGAGTCGAACACCAAATGTATAGATATTATGATAAACAATACACAGAAAGATGGAACAGAGGGGACAGGACAGGAGCTGTAGGGCCAGAGGTATGTCAGATCTGTTGACCTGGGGACAGAGCTAAGGGTGAGTCATTCTACAGGGCACCAGACTAGCTCCTCTGCAGAGCCCACCAGCACCGTCAGGATGCAAATCAGAGCAAAGCAAAGAGAGAGTTCTATTGTGATGAACTTACCCAAAACTTTATTTACAATCGGAAAATTAAGGAAGAGCTGGCAATACATGATACCGATAACAACTACCACCCCATCACCAATAGTAGTGCTGGTAATAATAATACAATTTTGAATCTGTGTTCTGAACCCTCACCTCTTCACTTCACACGTTGCTTTCTGGCCTTTCTTCTATGGCTTGCACTGCTGCTCTTAGGAGGCCTGAACTGTGGGGTGCATCGCTCCTTCCTGGGACCCGGGAGTTGAACATTAGAGCTCTCAGCCATGTCTGAAAGTGAGGATCATGCACTGGCCTGGTGTTTTTTCCCCTGTCCCCACGATGACCAAGAACTGATCTAAGCACCTTACTTCCATCTTTGGCGGATGTGACAAGCGTGTCCATGATTTTGCCCAGCCTCCTTAGAAAATTAGAGAAAGTGTGTCATTACAGTACTCAGGGCATGCCTCTGTGATAGCAGGTTCACTCCCTGCTCTGACTTCCCACAGCTTCAATGACTGGGTTTCATCTCATCTCCCACGGTGCCTACCCACTGGGACTCCACGACAAGAGTCACCACTTCCATAGTGTTTGACTGTGTGCCCAACAGGTCAGCAGTGCTATTTTTATTCATGCTTGTAGATGAGGAAACTAAGACATCAAAATAGACATAGCAATGTGCCTTGTGTCACCAGTGATGGAGAAAGAGAGCCAGGACTTGAAGAATCTGGACGAGAGTCATGCTCTAACCACAATGCACCACTGCCTGCTTCTCTGAAAATGTGGTTACCACATGATTTCTTAATTGAAAGAAGCATGAATGATAATATCTTTTAGGGAAGAGTGTTGAAGAAACCACAAAGGCCGTTGTCCCATTGGGCAGAGTATATTTATTTGGTTCTGAATGAACTTAAGGATTCTCATTTCCTTGCAAACTAACTCCCTAACCTTTCTCAAACAACACATTCAGTGACACAATGTCATATGGAGGTGCATGAATTGAATATCATAATTAAAATGTTCTCTGGAGGGGCTGCTCACTGCCAAGTACAAGTCGGCATGATGATTAAGGGACAAAACACAGAAGTAGAGGGTTGCTGAAATCTCCCTCCATTCTTTTTTATTATAAATACCACTGAAATGCAATTGAAACATCCTTCAAAAAAGCCACATTAGCCACTCCATCCACTTTGATAGGGCTTTTTAATCAGGAGACATTGTTGCCTCACAATGAATGCAGAAAACACTTAAAATATTTTGTAGATGGACTGCATTGCATCTGACCCCAGCCAAAAGATCACATTGAAAGGAACTGAGAGGGATTCACATGAACCCCTCTGGGCTTGGAGTGCTGAGGTCATGAGGAACATGCTAAGGATTGGACTGGAGGAAAGGATAAACACCGAGGAAGTCAGAACCTGGGAGGCCACTGCACAAAGTCCAGTGTGGCTGCTCAGGGCACAAAAGATGCTAAAGGGAGGATGCTGGGCATTGCCTTTGGGTAACTGACATAATTGCTTTCTTTTAGGCACATCTTATCTTAGCTCACTGTTTCCCCAGATGTGGGCAGTGGACTCTGGTCTAGATCATACTTCTCCCTCCAAAAATGTCCCCGTGGCACCTAAGTCTGGGACATGTTCCACACTACATCTCCTTCGTGGTAACTCTTGATGCATGTATCAGTGGCTCTGGAAAGTCACTCAGAAAAAAACCAAAAATCTCTGAAAGACTTTTAAAGCTTTTGTGTGTCTGTCTGCAGGGTCCTTTGTATCTTCAGGGCATGACTTGGGGTGAGCTGCCAGAGTCATAAAGGGGAAGAGTATAAAAGGTCAGAAGAGGCCTGGAGTGACACCCCTGGTTAGGCTTTGAACCTGCCTGCCCTGGTGAATACCACCTTCTCCAAATCCCGTTTCTCCCAAGCTCATCCAATTATACAAGTGACTGGGAATAAATTAAATGTAATTACTTGAGTTTTTTTTTTTTTTGTTTATTTGTTTGTTTGTTTTGTTTTTTTAAATAATGAGACAGGGATGATATGATCTTATTAAAGTAGGAGTTAAGCAGGTTTCAGACATGGAAATAAATAACTAGAATGTGAAGGAGCACACACTGAATGCTATAGGAATTGGCCATAATTTCTTGAGAATCCCTTGGTGAGGAGAAAGCCCCTCTAGGCTGAGGGACTAGGTGGGATCATGGCAACGAAAGTTTCCTGCAGAAAGGGTGGGACTCTTTGTATAATGAGCACTTTAAGATTGAGCCGGGCGTTGTGGTGGGCGCCTGTAGTCCCAGCTGCTTGGGAGGCTGAGGCAGGAGAATCGTGGAAGCCCAAGAGTTGGAGGTTGCTGTGAGTCCTGTGACATCATGGCACTCTACCAAGGGCGGTAAAGTGAGATTCTGTCTCTACAAAAAAAAAAAAAAAAAAAAAAAAGATTGAGTATTGTGTGCTTTTAATAATAAAACAATAATATTCTTTTCCAATTAAAAAAATCCAGTATCTCATTGTAAAATGAATTAGATTGTAAAGTAAAAAGGAGAAAAATTTCCATTAATCTAGCACTGAGAGATTATAATTATAACTATGATATCCATTCTTTATACATAACTCAACTGTTTTTGCAACAGAGCTAATACATTATCTTTAACTTTGTAACCTGATTTTCTATTCTTGTCTTTTTTTGTTTTTAATTTTTAGCTTAACATGGCAACAGAATCATGGTTTAATTAGCCAATAATCTCTTAATGGATAGTTTTCCTAATATTATATCTTAATATTTTAGATAACTTTGATAAGAAGAACTTTGTGCACAAGAGATATTCTATGTACCAAGTTAATACTTAATACTCTTAAGGTCTATGGAGAGCCTTGATGTATCTATCAGCTAGTTACGAGTACAGAGATACACATGAAGTATGGTGCTAACTTGGTATATTGACATGCAAACAGTTTAATTCCCACCCCCCACCCCATGGCCATGCACATTGAATTTCCATCTCTGTACCACAGTACCTTTCATCTAAATTCATACAGATAAAAATCTCCGCACTATTGGGGAGAAGAGGGGAAGTGTGAACTCCAGATCAAAGTTATGCATTTTTAACTTAATTGAAAAGGCATACTTCGGATATGAAACAGAAAAGTTTAGGGAAAAAAATGCAGGTGGAAGAAGGTATTCTCCTCCCATGCCCAGCTGTAAAAGCACCTTGAGCTGAGACAGAAAAGAGAAAGAGAGAGAGAAGGGAGAGAGAAAGAGAGAAAAAGAGAAAGAGGAGAGAGAGAGAAAGGGGGGAGGAGAAAAATAGAGAGAAAGAGGGGGGAAGAGAGAAACAGAGAGAGAGAGAAGGCTTGGCTGCAGAAGAGGCTTCTGAGCCCTGGGTTCTGGCCCTGATCCTAGTGGGGGAAGATCACAGAAATTCTACATTGAGCCTAGGAAGTGAAAGTGTGAGGGGAACCTGTACATCACCCATCTCATCTAGAATTCTGATAAATAGGTTCTGTCTTGTTGGAACCCCAGGGAATCAAGAGGTGGACACAAGAAGGCAGAGATAAAAATTGGCAAGACAGAATGGCAGCATGCCCCTATCTCAAAGTCACCTGTGGGCCTGAGAAAGACACTGGGGACCACAGGAATCTTCCAGGGCCCCAGGCAATGGCACAGAAGGCTAAGGAAGGGCCAAAGAGCTCACCTGGTCTAATGATAAGTGTGGATGGCACCAAGTGACACCTGTGAGTTGGGAGGCACTCCTCTGTGCAATCACAGGGAGAGACATGCAGGGTGAACCAGAGCCATGGTGAGGTCTCAAATCCTGACATCTCAGTAGGGCCAAGGGGCAGACACTGCCTGCCCACAGCTGCCCCGATGATGCAGGAAGCCCCTGAGAGCTTCAAACCTCAAGAACCAAGTGCATGTGGACAACAGGCACACACCCAGGTGGGTCTGATCAGGACTTCAGACACTCTTGTCTGGTACATGAAAATCTGTGGCTCAGGGCCTTACCGACACCCACGTGAAAAGGAAGAGGAAGAGCTGGGAATCAGATCACGTGTGAGGACCTCTCTGTCCACCCTTTGGGGAAAGCCACAACAATTGGCTGACCACTGTGGAGTCTATTTTGGGAAGTATCTTAAGTGATCTGTGATCTCCAGCAGCAGAGTAAGGATGGAGAACAAGAGAGGACAGGCACAGTAGGGGCCCCACCGAAGCTCTTAGCTCCTCCTGGCTGGTCACAGGTGGTTGTCGTGAAAAGCCCAGAGACAGAGGGTCCCCGAGGACCAGAACAGCAGATGCACCAGGCCCAGCTTCCCTGGGCTTGTGTCTGTTTAGGTAAACCAATCAAGGGCATTCAATTGCTGTGCTTGGGACAGTTTATCTTTCAATTTCAATGTCATGTAAAGCACAAAGTAAAGTTTCATGTGTCTAGCCTCTACTTTTTAGCTACTTAAATCATGCAAGTCACTTAATCTCAGCTCAGTTTCCTCATCTGCAGAAATGTGGACAGCAACCCCCACTTCCAATGAGCTATCACACCTACAGCAGCAAGTGTAGCAGGTCAGTTCATTGTGTGGCTAATACTCTTCACACGCAAGGTCCCATGGACTCCTTAGAAGATGCTCATCACCTTTAATCATCAGAGAAATGCAAACCAAAACCACTTTGAGATATCATCTAACTCTAGTAAGAGTAGCCCACATCACAAAATCCCAAACCTACAGATGTTGGCATGGATGTGGAGAAAAGGGAACACTTCTACACTGCTGGTGGGAATGCAAGTTAATATGGTCCTTTTGGAAAGATGTTTGGAGAACACGTAGGGAACCAAAAGTAGACCTGCTATTCAATCCTGCAATTTCTCTACCAGGTATATATCCAGAAGATCAAAAATTATTTTACAACAAAGATATTTGCACCAGAATGTTTATTGCAGCCCAATTCATAATTGCCAAGTCACGGAAGAAGCCCAAGTGCCCATAAACCCATGAATACCCGGATTAATAAACTGTGGTATATGTATACCATGGAATATTATGCAGCCTTAAAAAAGATGGAGACTTTAACTCTTTTATGTTTACATGGATGGAGCTGAAACCTATTCTTCTTAGTAAAGTATCTCAAGAACAGAAGAAAAAGTATCCAATGTACTCAGTACTATTATGAAACAAATATATAATCACCTGCACTTTCATACAAAAGATAAAACACAATGATAGCCCAGGATGAAGGAGGGAAGAGGAGGGGGAGGGAGAGAAAGGGGGAGGCCAGGTGGAGGTACGGTAATTGGGGGTACCTCACCTGTGTGCATATTGTAAGGGTACCTGTCAAATCTATTAAGAGTAGAGTATAAATGTCTTAACATAATAATTAAGTGAGGTGAATGCTATGTTAACCAATTTGATGTAAGCATTCCAAATTATATATAAAATCAGCACTTTGTACCCCATAAATGCATTAATGTACACAATTATGATTTAATAAAAAATGTTCAGAGAAAAAAATTAATTAATTAAATAAAGAAAAAGAAATTGGCTTACAAATCCTGATGTGCATTTGATAGACCAGGGAGTCAAAGTCTGCTAAACTGGGTAATTTGCCTCAGGCCTGGCTGTGGGTTAGCGTCCTGGCTGTGATATAGGGCCATGCTTCCCAAACCTTTTTAGCTAGTGATAGACACAACGGTTGTCCTATAGAGTCATAATACCATGTTTTTACTGTACTATTTCCATGTCTAGAGGTGTTTAGATACACAAACACTTATCACTGTGTTCTAATTACCTAAACCATTCCATAGAGTGACACGCTGCGCAGGTGTGTAGTTGACCCTTGTGGGCCACTCCACATGGCCTAGGGGGTGGCAGGCTGTGCCGTCTAGGTTTGCGTAAGCGCCCTCTATGGTCTTCACACACGACAGAATTCCCTGAGGATGCATCCCTGTTGAGAAGCCTCCCCTGACTGTATTTATTTCTCTTGACCTGCAGGGGGCTGTTCAGGAAGGAACAAAGTTCTCAAGCCACAGTGATTGGTTCAAAGTGTGGTCCCGTCATCCAAGCCTGACCTCTCAAGGTCCTTTAGATTTGGAGCTCATAAAAGACTCTTTCTCTTCTCTGCTCATCAACCTTGTGTTATCTACAACCTGGGCCACACAGAGAGGCTGAGGATTTGAAGGTGACACACACAGTGCACATAAGACGTAGCAAGGAAGAAGGGTTCCTGCTCATGCATCTTTAATCCCCAAGGCCAGCCCCACTCCTGTCTTTTTTGTTGATTCATGACTCGATAACTTCCCTCTTCCTGTTCTAGCTAATTCCAGATGGGTCTCTATTGCCTGCAACCAAAAGATCCTGTTGAATATAGGATTTGGACCTACCTTCATCTAAGTTCACAGCCTGCCTATGTGCTTTCCACTCTGTAAGGAGGAAGAAACAAAGAAGGGAAATAAATAGGAAAGAAATACTTTCTCCTTAATTTATCGATCATCTAATTGGACCTTCATTGGGTCTCCAAAGAGATGTCCTAGGTATGCTTGAAATCTATGCTTGCTTTTTCTAAAGTGTGCCCTTTCTAAATCACCTTATTTTGATGTAACTGCAAAAGGCAGAACTATTTTGAGTCCTTGCTATGATAAAACTGAAGCTGTAAGCTAGGGACTTTCATGAGAGATCGCACCGAAATGTCAACAGATGGCTTGCTAATCATGTTAAAAAATACTCATTTCTTTTCAAAAATGGCATTTCCCACCACTAAGTAGATCAGAAAGCAATGTTTATGATATAAAACATATTAGTCACAACGCCGTCTAATTATCCTACTTAATCATCAAGGTCATAATGATAATTGTTTCTAAAAATTAACACCTCTTTCCTCGGCAAAGCAGCTTACCCAAAATGCATGGTCAGACACTCCAAATCCCTACACTTAAAAGGGCATGCGCATTAAAAGGAGGCAGGAGCAGCAACCACAGGGATTTCACGTAACGATTCACAAAGCATTTTATAATAACCGTCTGAGAAATGCCGACATATTTGTTGTTCCATTTTTGCCAGAATCAAAGGCCCCGTTTTTCTTTATCAGAGAGGAGGGACTGGAGTCTTAAGAGTGTTTGATCATGATCTACCCTATTTTCTTGTGAAGACCGTTGTCTTTGTGAATGAGCTGGACTCACCCACACATGGCAGTCCACACGGCAGGGGACGAACTTGCTGCACTTGTTCCTAGTTGTACTAACCTGCCTCCCTCTCATGTCAGTTTCTTTTCTCTTGGTTTCATCATTGATCCTTTTTCTCACTTATGATGTGTGGTCTCTGTCCTCCGATTCCATCTGTAAAGTTTACACGCTGGGTTGTCTCACTACTTCTTTCTGAGAGTAGAATGTCTTTCCCCGTTCCAGCCCTTCAGGACCCAAATTTGGAAAGCAGCCTTCTCAGCCAGCCTTCCTTCCTACCTGCCCTGCTTTCCTCCAGCCCCCTTTTGAAAGATGCTTCAAATCACAATCATGCCCCAGTCACTCGGGACGTTTCTCTAACAAGCTGGTTCATACAGCTTATCTTTGTAAGTATCCCAAACAATTTTTGCCTGTGTAGTTAGGAATTCCACCTAATATATGTCAATTAATGAGACAAAATGCACTTAGCGTTAATTTGCCATTATTTAGAACTCTTGGAATGGTACTCTCAAGAGTGATGCTGTCAGAGACACAAAGAGGCATAGAACTATTTGACCACATGCAAAGGACCCCAGACTTTCTGTGCTTCCTAGTTCATTCTTTCTTTTTTCTTTTCTTTTTCTCTTCCTTTCCCTTCTTTTCTTTTCTTTTTCTTTTCTTTTACTTTCTTTTCTTTTCTTTTTTTTCTTTCTTTCTTTCTTTTTTTTTTTTTTTTTAGACAGAGCCTTACTTTGCCGTGCTGTGGAGTCACAGCTCACAGGAACCTCAAACTCCGGGATTCAATTGATTCTTTTGCCTCAGCCACCCAAGTATCTGGGACGATAGGCGCCCACCACAGTGCCCGACTTTTTTTTTTTTTTTTTGTAGAGATGGGGGTAGAGATGGGGGTCTCACTCTTGCTCAGGCTGGTCTTGAAAAGCTGAGCTCAGGCAATCCTCCCGCTTCACCCTCCCGGAATGCTGGGCTTACAGGCATGAGCCACTGTGCCTGGCTTTAGTTCTTATTTTAGTCCCGGTGTCCCTTGCTCTGAGGCTGCCATCTGTCACATTTGACCACAACTCTAGTGTTCCCTTATCTACCATAGCTTAAGGCCAGCCGTGGTCACTTTCACTGACTTGGAGGGCTTTTTCTGGAGAGCCTTTTGTGCTCACCTTTCTCCCCTATTTGATGTGGTGGTTGGGAGCAGAGCAGGAATGGCTGGCTGTTAGTCACTGCCTTGTGACATACAGATTGGGTGAGTTTGGGTAACTTACCCTTGGCTTTGTGCCTCAATTTCCTCTTCTGTGAGGTAGGAATTTATATGGGAATTTATAACAATACTTAACTCATGAGGGCATCCTGGAAATAAATTGATATTTGTAAAGCATTGAAAGCAGATAAGGGTATCAAAACAACGAGGATTGATCAACTCCTCTTTGAGTCCCTTACATGTCTGTGCCGTACACAGACATGAAAATAACAGCCACACTGTGTTTGGTCAATAGACGATGAGAACTTCAAGGATAAGGCATCATTTATCTCTTGTCTCTTTTAAGGCTCTTATTTAGGGGTACATAGTTCCTTATCTCCTCATCTCTAAATCCCTGACTGTTGGCACAAACAGGTTTTCTAAAACATTTGCCCCTTGCTCCTCTTCTGCTGACCATTGTGACACAGCCTGTGAAACCAGAGTGACCACTGCAGTCAGGCCAGCCCACCCAGTCTCAGTGAACAGAGGCAGACCTGGGTCTGTAAGGCCTGAGTGTGCTCACTTTGGGAATCCCCTGTATGAGAAAGAAGATTAAGTTACATAGGAGGTCAAATACGTATTTCGAAAGAGAACACACATTTAAAGAAATCACACATTTTTAAAAGTTGACAAATATACAGAAGAACAAAATAATTCTTAATACTTTAGTGCCTGAAATACCTCAAAAATTCTTTAGCCCTGCATTTTTGGCTGCATGTATAATACATATAACTAAACTTTTGAAGTATCAGAAAAAAGATAACTCATAGGTGATTTATTTATTTATTCATTCATTCATTCATTCATACTTATTTATGCTTTGCCAAAAAGTTCTTTCAATTTCACAACTCATTATTGGTAGCCCCACATAGATTACATAAGTTGGGGTCAGGCATAAGAACCACTATCAAATTTCTTAAACAAACAGGCATATAAGTGCATTTGCTGATTGTGATTCTACAAAGAGCTTTTGTGTTAACAACCAATTGCATTGAAACAGAAATGCCCTGTATGTTTGTATTTGAATATACTGTATGACCTTGCACATTCCTGACAGAATACAACTTCCATTTTTACCATTCATTAGTGAGAACAATTATCTCTTACAATATTACACATCTGATAAGTGGAAGAAATATCCATAAATTAGCTTTTCTCTCTGTAATTTGAAAACTTATTTCTCCTCTTTGACTCACCTGCTTCCAAGAAGGGACTCTGAGGATGGATTCATTTTTCATCAGACCCCAACACAATCTCAGCCTTATTCTTTCTGTGGCTCTGCTGGGTGAGTTAGTACTGCAGGCAACAGAATTATTTCTTTCTAGGGGCCAAACCATTACTGCATTAGGAGAGTGATGGATTTTTAACTCCACATCCAAGTAATTATGATGTCACAAGTCCAGACTGGATACATTCTTACCCAACTTCTTCTCTGGATTGCCAAAGTGCCCCAGCCACCCCAGGAACATCTGAGACAAAGGCTAGTGGTAAGATGAAGTTGCAGGGGAACGAGAAAGCTATCTTAACCCAGGTAGATAAATTTTTTTTTTTTTTTTTTTTGAGAAATATCTTCACTATAACAGTAGAATGTCGTGGCATCATAGTTCACAGCAACTTCGAACTCTTGGGCTCAAGTGATCCTCTTGCCTCAGTTTCTCATTTTTAGCAGAGACGGAGTCTTGTTCTTGCTCAGGCTGTTCTCAAACTCATGCGCTTAAGCAATTGGCTTGTGTTGACCTCCCAGAGTGCTGGGAATACAGGCATGTGCCACCATGCCTGGCCAGGAGATAAAGTAAAATATTTCACTAGGGAAGATGTTCCAAAGACCACACTTGTCCACATGTATGGGTTCCTCTCAGGGTTCTTATAGGGCTCACGCTAGTGAGGACGCCTGTTCTTAAGTTCCATTTGCTGCAAGGTAAACGCGTCTTTACCAAGGACCTCTGCTCTGTGTGAACCGGGTGGAAAGAGGAGCTGACTCAAGTAGATTTCTCTCCAAGGGTTGTGGAATTGGAATTCTGAGTCTTTTGCAAAAAAGAAAAAAAAAAAAAAAAATAGGGATCTGAGCTGAATGTCACTTATACTCAGGACTGGGAAATTATTGGGGCAAGGGTTTAAGATAAAAATAAAAAAGAAGAAGCTGATCAAGAAGAGGGAAATAAAAATAAAGAAACAAACCTTTACTGTGTCACAAAGAGTCCCAAAGCTTGGGAGAGAGGCACAGGAAATGTATAGACATCCCTAAAGCTGCTTTAATTACAGCCTTTTCTGAGGCTTCTTTCTGGGCTTTTCCTGAATCTCTAAGAGATCACTCTACATTTTTGCAATAAAGCCCACGACTTAAGCCTCTTCAAGTACAGGCTTCTTCCCTTCCCATGAAAAGTGTGCTAAGGTCTCTCTGTGTCTTCAACCTCAGTGGAGTCTCTGGTACTCCATTAATTTTTTGCTGGGCTGGGGGTGAGTGGAAATAGACTATGGAAAAAGGGACCAACCATTCATTTCTAGACGTGAATGAGCACCAGACGTAACCTTAGTTAGGAGCTGTGGACTTCTATTGTGGCTGTTCTTGCCATTGTTTGGTCCTTTCGTTCTTCTCCTTGTTTTGGGTAGTTGAAATAGCTTGGGGAATAATTTTCGGATAAACGAGGACCAATTCTTACATAAAAAGAGAATGTTAGTGATCAAATAAAATCTGAGGAAAAACTGAAAGTTAATTCAAGTCCACTCCGAGGGTAGGGTGCCTTGAGAAACAAAGCTGTTCTTGTAAACCACAAACACAAGAAACAATCTCCAGAAAGAAAAGAAAAAATCCCCCCTCCCTCAAATTTCATTTTCTTTCTGATGTCTTTCTTATTTCTTTCTGCTAACAAGCTTTTAGCATATGCTTCTGGCATATCAGGGACTATTCTACTCACTTGGGAAGATACAAAGTGAGTAACATGAGGCCTCATTTCAATTAATGGATAGATTGACTAATAATTAATTTATATCTTTTCAAACCATTGCCTAAAGATTCAGCATGGTTAGGATCTTCACAAAGATGTTTTCGGAAATTAACCACACTGGAGGCAACCAGAAAGCCCCATTTTTTTGTTGGAGAGTACCATCATCTTACCACGTTCTTCTTTTCAATGAAGGCCATTTGAGAAATAGACTTATTTTTATACTCTTGAAAAGCATTCTCGTAACTAAACATGTACATCAAAAATATATATTCTTCCAGGAACCATACACATTTCAACTTGGATAAAATAGGGTCACTTATTTGACAATAAATCAGGCCCTCCCTAGTATATTAATTATCATTCCTGTGTCTTTGTTCCCTCCCCTGGTTGGACCACACAGTATCTGAAGACAAATATATGTATTATGTTTAAAACTTGATAGCATTTTATTCTTATTCTTTCTATATGCACCTTAAATGGTTGTAATTGAATTTTGCCATTTTTGGAAGAACTCCTCTCTCCATGGAATTACAGACTTTGTAATAATCTATTTAGTATTTTTTGTTTTGTTTTTTTCTATCTAATTTATAACCTATATTGGATTCTTGAAAAATCCCTATAGACCAGTGGTCCCCAATTTTTTTGGCACCGGGTACCGGTTTTATAGAAGAACATTTCTCCATAGGCAAGGCGATAGGGAGTGGGGCTGGGGACCACAGCTTTAAAGACTAAAGAAAAGTGTTACTATTATTATGATATACAAGAAAACTGAAAATTAAAGACATCACAGTATCTAGTAGCCACAAACAAGGATTAGCTAATGGGGAATTCACTTGTCACCAGCTTCTGCTTTCAACCAGATCATAGTGTTTCTTAGAAACTTGCTTCCCTGCATATAGATGTCCAACAGGTATATGAAAAAAAGGTTCAACACCACTGATCATTAGGGAAATGCTAATCAAAACCATCTCACCTCAATTAGAATGTCTAGTACCATAGAACAAACAAACAAAAAAAAAGCCAAATGCTTTTGTGGATGTGGAGAAATGAGAACTGTAAAATACTATAGTATAGTGGAATGGAATGTAAATTAGAATAGCCCTTGTAAAAGACAGTGGGAAATTCCTCTGTCTTTTAAGACAGAAAAAGTCTGTCTAGACTAGAACTAACACATGACCCAGAAATCTCACTATTGGATATTTATCAAAAAGAAATGTAATTGGTACATTGAAGGAACATCTGAATGCCCATGTTTATTTCAGCACTTTACACAACAGATGCGGAATCAACTTTATGTGTCTGTCGACAGATAAATGAATAGCAATGCAATGTAGATACACAGTGAAATACTATGCAGCCATTAAAAAGATGGGATCCTGGTGTTTGTGGCAACAGTTGAAACTGGATGATGTTATATAAATTAAGTGACATGAACCAGCCCCGAAAGACAAATATTGCATGAGCCCATTCATTTGTGGAGTTGAAAAAAGCTTATCTCATAGAAGTACAGAATAGAATAGAAGTTACCAGAGGCTGAGGAGGGTGGAGGTCAGGGGAGAGACTGGTCAATGGGCACAAAATTACATAGAGATGGCAAGAATAAAGTGCTGGCATTTTATTTCACAGTGAGGTGATTACAGTTAACAATATTGTATTCTATATTTCAAAATAACTACGAGACAATTTTGAATGTTCTCACCAAGAACTGGTAAACATTTGAGGTGATAGATAAGCTAATTACCCTGCTTTGATCATTACACATTGCATCAAAACATAACACTGCTCCTATAATCATGTACAATTATTATTTATTTGTTAATTAAAACTAAAATAAAACTTAAAGAAAAAGAAACATACTTTTCTGATAGTTGATGGTTAACAGGCCACAGAGAAGGCGGCTGTGGGTTGCACCCACAACTGAAGAAAATTCAATCACACAATTTCATGATGAACCATCATACCAGACCCTTATGGTTAGTAACCAGTATGTACTTGGGTATCTGGCTCTTCCCAAACTCACCCTTCCCTCTACCTTTGTGTTAGATGTGCTTATAAGGGTTGAGTGGTTAAATGTCAAAAGCCTAGAGAGAAGAGGGAAAAACGCCCTGTTTATTCTACGAATGCAGAATCCACACATCATGGGGATTCAGTCCACTCATTTATTAATTCATTTGTGAGCTGATTCAGTTGGCTTAGCATAGATATTTCTTCAAGATGTAACATTTGTTTGGCATCCTGTGAGCTCCAGGTCAAGTCCCACCTTCCTTCCCATGGTGCTCAGGCCCAGCGACTTGCTGTTACCACCCTACCTAACCTGGTCACTGACTGTAGGACAGCACAGATGGTTTCAATGGTGGGCACAGTGCCCCAGTTCAAGGCCAGCCTGACCTGGTTGGATGGCTCTGAGACTGCCGATGGTGGTGTGGGCTTGCCCAAGATCACTCTTTGGCTACTTCCTTTCAGAACTGGGGGCCACGCCTGCCTTATTACTGGCTGAGCCTCTTCATCTTTTCTAACGGAATTTGAAGGTAGTATGGGATCTGATGTCAGAGGTTTTGTACTGAGTTGAGAAATAAGTGAGTTGTTATCTTCCAGGCAAAACTAGCTGTTTCTAATAAGACCGGGGACAGATGACCCTGGGGTCAAGCATGCATTTCCTGGTATTCTACCTGGAGTTACTTCTCAAGCTGCCTCCCTCACTGGGCCACACTGGAGCAACAGGGCTCCTGTACGTCAGTCCTATGAGCATTGACAATAGCTCACAGATCCGTGGGTTCCAGATGGTGACCATAACCAAAACCACCCTGTCATCATTGATTTTTTTATGCTAGTGTTCTGGTAGCATGCAGGTATGTTTCCAGAACTTCTGTCTTCTGTTCTGAGAATTATTAGAATCCCCAAGCCTATCAGCTACCATTAGGTTGTCTAAACAGTTTGTTGTCCATGTGTGACCACCATGGTGCCAAATCAACAGGGGCCTGGCGGAGCTGTAGGTAGGTTCTGGAGTTTTCCACATGCTTCAGAAATTTAGCAGCCAAGTAACGATGGAGACAATTAATTCTCACACACACACACACACACACACACACACATACTTTTTTTTGCTATTATTGCTTTGGTTTTAATTTAGTGAAATCAATGTACTCTTAAAAAATAAACCAAACTAGGCATTGCATGCAAAAGTCCCACAGGCTGACTGTCATCTTAAACCAATCTGAAAGCTATGCCTTTTAACACAGACATTGGACATGAAAAGGACCTCGTGGGTCACAAAGCTGACCCCCTGCCAATATCAGAAAAGCACTAGGCTGGTTTGGGGGTGTATGATCATCTCAAATTCCCTCCCATCCAAATCAAGGCAGGGTTGGGCTGTGTTCTGCCTCCCGTTAGTCACGCCCTGTGGGGTGAGACACAGCCATTGCTGGGGATTGTAGCCACCCTCTCCGGCACAGCTGCAATTTGCAGCCGTCTCTGATCAAAAGGAAATGAGAGCATCACCCCCATCACTACCTGACTCTGGGCACAGGCTTTGAGTCTGAAGGCAGTGCCATGGGACATCTCCAAAGGCTCCCAAGCCAGGTCCCCCACATAGCCATGGAATAGACGGCCCTGCCCCCTTTCTGCTGTTAACCATGTTACCCCCATGATGGTCCTCAGAGACACAGGCTGCAGGCGTTTCTCTCAGCTCCTGCTCTACCTTCCCTCCAACCACTTCTTCACCCAGTGGGAAACAAACTTCTGAGCTCCACCTCGTGCCTTCATATGGACCAGTTTTCATTCTTTGCCTGTGTTCAGTTGTTTATTTTGAGAAGTGTGGGGAATTTCATCCTGATTTTGAAAAAGCCTCCCATCCCTGGAAGACACAGCACAATTTCTCTTTGTCCAGCGAGTTACTGAAGTTTGACACCCTTTGAGGAATATTTTTGTCATAACCCACTGCTTGCTGCACTGTTGATCCAATTATTTGGAACAAGCAATCTGTCACTCTATTGTTCCCTTCCAATTGTTCGACTTTGGTGGCAGTTGTAGAAAAGAAACTGCTTTCAGTTTAAAAGAAGGGGAAAGGGACAACCCCACAGAACTCGTCAAATGTGTATCTCTAAGTTTCCTGGGGACCAGAGATCTGTGACCTCTGTACATTGGAGAGAGAAGAATGTCTTCTCAGATAAAAAATGTTCTGCAGGAAGTAAAGTCAATCATGCGTTTTTGGCCACTTTAGAAATAATACTTTTACTCCCAAACTCGCTGCCAATGTACATATTCCCCTGCTAACCAAACGTAGCAGCTCCCTGGGCTGTTCATGTGGGATGATCTCGTTAGTTCTATTAATTAAAAAAGATTTTTGCTCACCCTGATCTTGCTTGAATTCAGCTGTTGCAGTGTTACAAACATCATAAATTATGAAATTAATTACAGATATAAATGTGCCCTTTTCCAAAACCACAAAGAGGATCCCTGATCCAGGAAGAGAGTTTTTCTTTTTCATGTGTGAATTTATTTATTTAAAAAATTAGCAAAAGTCTAAGAATCAAATAAAATATAATCCAACAACAAACCCGTCGTTTTTAATAGTAAAGGAAACTTCACATTTAGAATTTTTTAAAAAGGTATGAAGTCAGTCATTATTTAAAAATAACACTTATCTAGGAGAATTCAGTGCATGAACCTGTCAGAGGTTGAAGTTTAAGAAGATGTATCACAGGAGTGTTTTCCAACATGGCCCCTGTATTGATTTGCTAGGGCTGCAAAGAGAAAGTTCCACAGATTGGGTGGCTTAACCAACAGAGATTTGTTTTTACACCATTTTGGAGGCTAGCAGTCCACGATCAAGGTACCAACAGGGTTATTCATTTTTTTCCAGAGCCTCCCTCTTTCCTTGGCATGCAGGCAGCCATCTCCTTGTGGCCTCCTCCCATGGTCATGGCCAGCACTCTGCAGACAAACGTATGTCCCCAGCCATTCTTTGTGTCCTAATATCCTCTCCATACAAGGACACCAGTAGTGTTAGATTAGGCCCCACCCTACTGAACCTTTTTTATTTTTATTTTTTAACATATTACCTCTTTAAAGTTCCTATCTCCAAATATGGTCATATCCTGAGGTACTGAGGGTTAGGAAGTGAGCATATGAATTGGAGGGAGATACAACACGCCTCATGACATGCCTTTAACTCATTTACAGCCATCTCTGCATTCTTAGTATTGGCTTCCACTTACTGTTCTATGGAAGGTTCCACAGGCTTCATCCTAGAACTCACAGTCTTCTCTAACCCAACAGTAACACCCTGACCTGCCCACAGAGGTCCACTCCATTCTTGGTTTCCCATCTCCTCACACATGGCCTCTCCTCACTCTACAGACCTCATACTCATTTTCCTGCCAGTTTCTCTGCCTTTGCTTGCTCTAGTGAGCACCTTTCTTCCTATGTTTCCACATCCTACATTCCTTGGTTCGGGGCCTATAAATCTTAATCTTCTGGCTTCCTTGGGGCCATAGGATTGGAACGTATACCATAGGTCAACTTTATATGCTGAATCAAATGCAATTAGATTATTATGCAAAAAATAAGCTTGTTTGCAGGTTTGTTTTAATTTTAAAGACATCAATTAAATTTCCAGTGTTAACATTTACAAGAGCCTGGTGGATTTTTGAATTTCCAATGTGGAGACCAATTTGAATGCAATATTTTGGACGCTATAGGCAGCAAAGCAATTACTTGAATGCAAAACTAAATAACCAACACATTTTAAGACTTCAGAGATATATTTCATTGCCTGCAATGTACCAGCCCACCACTGTTTCAGAAGGAACACAGTGGCCACTTAGAAACACTCTTGTTGAAGTTTTACTCCAGTGGAAAATTGATGGAATGCACAGAAAGAGATAAGACTGAGAGATTCTGAAAAAAATGTAAAGATAGACACACAAAAGACAAAAATTTCTCAGTAACTGACAATTATCTAGAATTCAGGGTCTGAATCATGCGTATCTATAACTTATACACCATGAACATGACACAGTTCCATGGCAAAACTCCAGGATTTGGCAGCCAAGACAATGCAGGAATATGTGCAGCCTCTGCTTGAGAGGGAATTTCCTGTTACACTCAACCTGCAACTTTTATTTCACTTCCTTGTAAGACAGATTATATGATGTAACTCGCTTCCATAATACACCGTGAAATGGGGAGAGGCAGACCCTTTGCAGAACGTTCATGGAAAAGTGAACTTTACTGAGTTTCAGCATCATGCAAAGGCTCTTGGTTCAAACAGATTGGAGGAAAGAATTCAGATGGTGGCATTGCATTTTATATTTAAAGCTTTAACTATAAAATGCAGCCAGCAACAGTGCAGAAGGACTGTGGTTACTCTGGGGAGCTGACTCGTGGCACAAGAAAATAGAGAAGGGTGCAGGATGTGGGCCAAGGTAGGATGTGGAAGAAAATAGGTGAGTAACAGAATCAGAGCTAAGAACTCAGGGCACGGTGGGGAACTTTTCTTCAGTCCATAGTGAGAAGACATTTGCATTCACATCAGACCATTATTGCTGGAGATTTGCTTCCATAGACTGCTTTGTAAACTGAGCCTAGCGTGTTCTACTATATAGGCCTAGGCTTATTCGGCCAAGCCTTCCTCTTGCTGTTATAAATTCTAACTTCAGGATTCCTGATAATTTTCATTAATGAGAAGAAAAGAGGTGTCTGGAAGAGTCCTGGCTATTTTATGTACATGATCTCTTTACATTTTCATAATAATCCTGAAATGTTATTCAGCCCATTTTATGGAAACAGCACGGTGGAGACTAAAGTGAGGCATGAGAAATGCATAGGATGCAAAATGTAAGGTGGTCTTCATTTAACTCTGTGCCCACATAACCTTGGGAGTGAGAGCCACCTTAAACATTGCACCCTGTATGCCTGGCCTGGCTGGCCCTCAGGCTGGCTGTGGGGAACAGGTTCAGAGAGGTAGAAAGCAGGCCTAGCATTAAGAAATTGGTCTCATTTGGGCCTAGAATTTCTTAAAGGTGAAACCAGCTATCTGTCAAGACTTTGGAGGCCTATGGTGGACCATAACCAATTGGAAGGAGTTCTATTTTCGATCAGCTAATTGCCATTTCATAAAACAAAAGGCATGTGTGCTATATTAGCATTCTTCACAGGGTTCAGATGCCATAAAAAGAATTGGGTCCAGTGCCCAAGGCTACCTGCATAGCCAAGTGGAGGGAGACAATTTGATTTGGTCCTATGCTATGGACTCACCCCAAGCAAAAATGCAAAAGGGCCAACAGAAAGAGGTACCTGCTGATCTTCCCAGTACAACACTGTGAGGCTAGAGAGCAAGAACAGACAAGCAGCCTGGGATGATGGAGACGGCAGAGGGTAGAACTGCACTCAGAACGATCCTCCCCCCAGAGCAAAACTGTAATTACACCCTGGTGTGTGGAACACACAGTGTTCGGTCAGGTCGGCCCGCTGCCCAGCTTGTTCCCAACTCCAGCCCGTCAACCTCCACCCAGGAGGAGAGGCATGTGCTGCAATTTGTTCTCTGGGAGGGACATCTGTGATCTCCCTGCTCCAGGCACAGGCTCTGGCAGGACACGGAAGATACCCAGGCATTCAGCTCATCCCTCCATCTGCTGGTGATGACCTGTAGCCTACAGGTCAGGCCATGGCCACCTGGGAGGCCACATGTTGGGGTGCCTGAGAGCATCCCTAGAATAAGATATCATTTGTCTAATAATTTTGTAGCCAAATGACAGAAGGGAGACATGTAAAAGCTAGGAGTGTTTCCAACTGGAAGTCTCCTTAGAGTTCCTGGAATTCTGTTCCAAGAATTGGAAGCACAGGTAAGTTAAGGGACTTATACCAGTCCTGGGACAAGAGCTTGAATATCCCAACACTATCTATTCTATATCAATTCAATTCAATGAATGCATACTTTTGGCTGGGACCTGCAGGATGCTCAGAGCCTACAGGACCACTGTCTGTGGTCATAGAACCCAAAGATCCATATCCTTTCAAATGCTGAGTTAAGTGTTAATCTGTTTAAATTCATTTTGCAACCCCAAATGAAGAGTAACACACCTATAGAAAATCCAAAGAGAAATGTCTTGCTAATGCACAAATCTTTGTTTTTGCTTAACTTGGAGCGAGCCCCCCTTCCTTCCCCCACTTCTTACCACAGGTCTCCAGAACCCTGACCCTGACATAATGGTAAGTTCAATCCACCTCTTTCCTGTAGAGTATTTATACAATACCAAAATAGCTCCTTCACAAACATCTTTTCAAAATGGCAGGACACATTCTCTGCCATGAAAACAATATCCTTTCTGTAATGTACTTAATTTAAATGTGGTATAAATAACCCAAAACTGAGGTCTGTGCAGTAAGTCCTTAACCCCTTAACAAAATGTCACTGAAAGTAGTTTCTGTATTTTGGATAAATTCAGACCCTGTTTTTTTCTGAAACTCATTCATTTATTTTTTTGTTCAGTCATCAAACATTGTGTGGTCCTCTTCTATGTATTGGATACACTCATGTCCCCATGCACACCCTATTAACCATTTTGAAGCTATCCAGAAGCAGAAATGCTTTTTATATCTTGTGTCTTTCTGGATGTGTTGCAGGGAAATTGTTACTGTATGTCTATAGCCCCAATTAAAGCTTTAACATAAACCAGCCCACATAGTGCAAAAGGTCAAGTTTGCTTACATTTCAGAGCATTCTGTCAAATGCTCCTTGCAATCATTACTGTGGCTTCTCTGTTATCTGCAACCTCTGCTCTAATCTCAGTTGAAATGCAGATGTGGAAGCCGTTTCATATGGGGGTAGTTTCCACATTGAGTTTGACCTGAAAATAAATGACCTGAAAATTATGACCACAAAACTAATCTATGGATTAGGTGATATTTCTTAGTTCATAGTATAAAACATCCCTTTCATAGCTTAGAAGGAGGAGCTGCCAAACCCTTCAATGAAATCATGTCTTATAGCTTGTGCAGGCTATGCAAGCTTCTGTAGTGAGATTAGGAATCTTCTTCTGGTCATTACTGTGAAAGATACACTAAGATAGGGTGTATAGTAATGTCCACAAGAAGCTCCTTAAAAAAGAACTATACACAGTTTCTGGAGAGTTGCAAATGCAAAGGGAAGTTGTCACTGCTTTTTTTTTTTTTTTTTTTTTTTTAGTTTTGATGTTGTTATAGGGAAACAGAGTTTGTCAGAGTTAATTGACTGCTCAGACTTATTGTTGGGCATTGGGAGTTGGGGGTCCAAGTTCCCCAAGCCCAGTTGGCCTGGTTTGATTTCTTGACTACATTAGAAAGTTCAATCAAGGCCTGGTGGGAATTGAAAACCAACGTGAATGGAAACCAAAAATAAAACTGGAGCAGCACAGGCAGTGTGAACAGAAAGCAAAAGTAACTGCACAAGTTGCAGTGTAACAAAGAGAAATTTCATTTAAAAACAAAGAGAATGCTTAGAGCACTTTCAAAGAGGGTTGGAAGTGGGTCCCTCTCATGAAGGTAGGAGGAGAGGGAGAGGAGACACCAGGCGGTGCAGAGGTATAACTGTCCTCTTTCTCTCCCTTAGAAATTAGTTCCGACTCTTCTGTTGACCTCCCTGGGCCTCCGGGAATTACTGCCCTTTCCCACTGGTCATTGATAATTGTCTTTTTCTATTTGTCACTGGCTACCTAGACTACCTCATACCCACATTCCTTTCCTTTTTTTGGCAATAAATGCTGAGAGGTGAATGTTCCTTTGGGCCTTCCTGATTTCCAGGCTTACCTCTGATCATCCTTTTGTGGTCTCCCTTCCCATTTATATTAAAAACAACTTTCAGTGATTTAATACAATCAATGTCTAAGGAATCTTGGTTCCCTAATTTACAGCAATTGAATTTGTAGTTCCCAAATAAGCAATGTTAAGATAAAAATGGCAATATAATTATAATTGTATTACATATTCAAAAATAATGCATCCGTTTTGTCAACAAATATTTACTGGCTGGACTCTGTGCTCTGAGTGGCCATTCTTCTAGACAAAAAGAAGAAAGATAAAATGGGGAGCAGAGCAGACAATGTCTCTGCTCTCACCAAGCCAAAAATGTAGTGAGAGAAAAAGACAATCAACCACATAAAACAAAACTGTGAAAAGTTTTAGGTAAAGCATTATAATGGGGGATGCATGCATCAGAGAGTAACTGAGTGGGGGCTTCAGGTTACCAGTTCTGGTAAGATCTCTCTGAAGAGGTGACAATTAAGCTATATCTACATGATAAAAGGTGGCAGGTGTGCATAGATTGGTCAAAGAGCTTTCCAGGTAGAGCAAACTGGGGGTCCAAACCCCCATAGAAAGAATTAGATGGCAATAGTCACAGAATATAAAAGCCCAGTGTGCACAGAGCAGAGAGGGCAGAGGAGGGCGGTTGGTACTTTGGGGCTGAATAGGGGCCAGAGGGTGGGTGAGCCAGGGGAGGGAGTTTGGATTTTGTTCCATGTATGATGGGAATTCATTGGAGAGTTTTGAGTAAGACATTGATATAGTATTTGCATTCAATTGAATTATTCCAATTACTATATATGGAGTAACTGGAGGGAAGCATGGATCCAAGCAGACAGACCAGGTGGGGGCCATCCCACTTCTCATCCCTAGTAAGAGAGGCAGATGGAATGTCGCAGATGATTTTAAATATATCTAGGAGATAGTTCATAGCAATTGCTGATGGGAGGAATTTGGGGTGCATGGGGAGATGTTTGAAGATGTTAGTACAGTTTTCAGATTAGGAGGCTGTCAAAAAATATAGCAGTCAGGGCAGCGCCTGTGTCTCAAAGAAGTAGGGCGCCGGCCCCATATGCCAGAGGTGGCAGGTGGCAGGTTCAAACCTAGCCCTGGCCAGAAACTGGGGAAAAAAAAAAAAATATATATATATATATATATATATATATATATATATATAATATATATTATATATATATATATATCAGCCAGGTAGAAGCAGATCAACAAAATTACTCCCTGTCTCAACTTAGACTTAACTTGCTGTTTCAATGTCTCCCATTTCTGATGTATAGGGTGCTAACTAAACCCAGGCAGTGTTTCAAGAGCTCCCCTTCTTTTCCTCACCCTTAGGACTGAAACAAAACTTCTAGATACCTGGATGTGAAGTCTTACATTCGGTAGATACTCAAAGGGCTCTTCTGGGATTGCAACAAGGGTAAGAGCATACCTTATCACAATAAGTCAAACTCAGTGGGTCCCCACAAGCTGTGTCCTGAGAGCTGGTGGTGTGTAGGTATGAACATTCCCTGCCCCCACCCCATCGAGGATAGCGAGAGGGACAGGAAAGATGTCCTGAATGGGAAGCCCTATACCAAATTATCAAAATAGCCTCACTTTTAATGCATCCAGGGAGAGCAGGGCTATTCCTATCAGAGGGAACAGCAGAGAGTCAGGTGGGAACCTGGGTCCTCTGTGTAAAGCATTTGGGGAAGGAAGTTTGGTGCTTTGAGAAGAGTTTGCAGAATTTTAAGCAGAAGAATGACAAAATCAGGCTTGCATTTCTCCAGGAGTTCTCTAGTTGGGATGCAGAGAACAGATTGGAGGGTTTAAAAGAAGATATGATTAGGTCTTATTGCATTATTCCAGGAGACACTAGAAAATGATTTTGACTAGCATAGTAGCTGTATGGTTTTTATTTATTTTGTTTGTTTCTTTGTTTTAAATAAAGTAACAGCTTCCCAGCTTGGGTAACATTCCCAAGTTCACATATCAAAACAATGCTGTCCGCTAAAAACATAATGCAAACCACAGATGATTTTAAATGTCCTAGTAACTTCCTTAATAAAGGGGGGAAAAAGAGGAATTAATTTTAATAATATATTTTATTTAACTTTGATATATCTAAAATATTATTTAAATACATAATCAACATGTTTTATTAATAAGATATTTTACATCCTTTTTATTTTTCTCCCACACCCAAGCTTCAAAATCTGGTGTATATTTTACACTCATACCACATTGTCAAATTTTACATTTGCATTTAAAATGCTTCATAGCCATATATACTAGTGGCTACCAGAGTAGACAGTTAGATCTAGAATATTCAATCTAGAATTCCCTGTTGAAAACCAAGCTAGTAAGCTCTTGCATAGATTCACCTCTGGTATCTACTCCAGAATTGGAAACCTCAATTCTAGCCACAGCCCTTCTACAAAGTGGTCATATGATCTTCAGTTGTCCTTTAACCTGAGGGCTAGAACTTACGATCTCTTTTTGCCTAAGTTTCCAATGATAGAATAATTTTTCCACTGTGGTAGAAGGGGGAATTTTAGAGACGTTATTTTGAAGGGCTGCAGTGCACATCCCAGTTTCAATGTGTGGCTATTTTCTTGTGTGCGTGCAGCAGTTTTGCCCTAAGCCCTGTTCATATCTGATACAGGAAAACTGGTCGCCTTAGTCAGTTATTGGACAGAAAACCTTCAAGTGTGTCTCCAAGTCTGTGGGAAGTGGGCAGGGCGGTTCAGCTGTGGGGTTTGTCCCATGAGTCAAGACTAAGCTGAATGATGCCAGAGGCATCATCAGAGATAAGAAGCAGTTCAAATCCCCAAGGTTGTTGCTGGCTGTCCCAAGTCACTTCTTGCAAAAGGCTTGGTGTTAATCTGTCTGGCCTGGCTGCTTTTCAGCATAGGAAATGATTCTCCTCACCTAAATTCCCCTAAAAGCTTGAGCTGGCCAGAACTTTCTTTCCTTCGGTTTCTCCTGCTTGGGATGTATTCAACCTGAGAAATGCCAAGTTTCAGGAGAAGCCCAGAGAGGTGGGTATGTAAAAAGCTTGTGATGAGCAGCTTGTGATAAGAGCTCTCTGCAGTACCTTCTCATTGTGAGCTAAGAGAAGAGATAGAATCCTTACATGGACCAACAGATCAACAGAAAGGTTATGAACGAGAGAGAGACAGAGAGATTATGAATACAGATAGACACTGATACCTGTGTCTTCAAAATTAACAATTGTCCGGGAGCCCCAGTTTTTAGGTTACTGAATAGGCCAAAATTTTACTTGGAGAAGTCAAAACAAATTTAACCATGCCCATTCTCTAAAACCTTTGTACTTTTCTCATTGGGGAAATAAAAAAAGTCATTACACCCTAATCCAATCATCCTAATCCAAGCCTAAGGAATTGCCTTTGCATGCAACTCTAACAGACCTGATCAGCAGAATCATTAGGTGAGTTGGTGAGTGCTGACTTACACTGGGAATTATTTTCTTTCACTTGAGTCTGAGAAGAGCATTACAGCCCAGCCACCAACCAAACAGATTTTTCCAAGTCAACTGCTGATTCTGTAGGCATCTGTAGGCACCTTGTGTGAAATAACGTGCTCAATCTGACGCTTTGCTCTCTGTTTCAGTTTTACCACCCCACTTTTCCACTCTTAACACCCCTCATGGCCTCCTCTACCTTTGTAGGAGGCACTTCTCAGATTAAAATGATCCACAGGAGTGGTGTCTGTGGGGAGCAGATGCCACCTTTATCAGGCTTGTTTAAGTGCCACTGGAAAGTTTATTTCTGGACCCCACCTTGGGACTTCTGAATTAGAATCAGCCTTTGTGACAACTATGCAGGTGATTTTAATGCTCATTTCATGCTAGCAAAGTTCAGAGGTGTCCTCATTCTCAGTAGCTTGTTGGGATCATCTGTGAAGTTTGAAAAATCCTGCTTGAGTTTCACCCACAGCCATTCTGATTCCATCAGCGTGGGGTGTGGCCTGGCTTCAGGGCTGTTAAGAGTCTCTCAAGTGATTCTTATGTGAGGCCAAGATTGAGAATCACTGTTTAGACTTAGGCTGCACCCTTGCTGCTGGCTTGGCAATCTTTCTCAAGACACGCCCCCAAACACATACACACCCTGACTCACACACATGCACACGTACATACATTCCACACTCAGACTCACACACACACACACGCACACACATTCCACACTCAGACTCACACTCACACATACAGAGACCCTCATGCCACCTGCATTTGTGGGGCTGCCCAAGACCTGTTACATTTTCACCCTTCCCAACAGACAACCCCAGGCATAATCTTGAATGTCAATCAAACCATAAGCTTTACCAGCTTGAAGTTGGAACTTAATATTACAAAGCAGTCAGGAGAATATTTTTTGGTGTTATCCAGTCTATTCACCTTGCTGTAACCTTCTGTCATTAGGAAAGATTCCTATTCGCAACTTTCAATGCTGAGAGTAAACACCTCAACCTATCTCCATTCAGCTTTCCAATGACCCATCCAACCTCCAGGCCTCAGCGTTCTGACACTCCCCTATTCCCTGTCCCTATCTCGACATTCATTTATATGATTATAATTTTGAACATCTTATTTTACTCCATGGTTCCACAGGAACAAAATGGTCCTGGCCCTGGAGTGGAGGTGGTCTGAGCCCTGATATGTTTATACTTCAGAAACGAAATGTATTTTTTTCCTGCCTAGTAAATATCTTCCCCTTGACAATCTAATTTATTTTCAGCTAGAAAGTTAGAGGCTATAGTTTCCTCAGGGGCTAGAAAATGAGTTTGTGGGTGACCAAGGCCACATGGAGGGTATTGCATTTGGAACAAGTACAAGAGCAGGGTTGCCCTGATAATTCCAGAACTGGAACATGGGACCTTAGGCTCCATGTTCCTGGTTAGGGCACTGGAATCAAAGCACAATACACACGCAGCGGGCAGCAATAGTACTTGCTGGATATCCTCCCAGTTGCCCATATTTGCATGATGGCCAATTTCCTTGGCCATTTTGCCAGGAATCTACATTTAGATAGACTATTTTATCAAGTTGAAGGCTGACATTTTCCTTGCATCTTTTCTTCCCCCTGTGTGGTTGGGTAAAGAGTGACTTTGTGATATATTTGATAAGGAAACTCATACTACAAATTTTAGCCCATTATGATGATTGAAAATATATCAAATTTTTTTTTTTTTTTTTTTTTTTTAACAAACCTAAAAAAATAAACAGAGAACCCTTGGTATCTATTAGAAAGGCAGCTGGGAGGCCCTGGTTTGAACAAACCCATTTCTTTTTTCATTTGAAGGCTGTTAGCTCTTCCTTCTATTGAAAAGTAGTTATGGAGTTGGCAAGTTAATAATGTAGGTTTTTCTTTAAAAATATCCTTTTTTCCCCTGTGTATCAGAGCACTTTTCTCTTTTTTTCATGTGTAGGATTATTTTAAAATGAGATTTAAGTAGGATTGAGTGATAAGTCAAGACTTAGTGAATTAATAAATTCATTAAGGTTTCAACTAAAACTTTGTATTGACTAGTCTTTTTCATAGCAAATATAGCAATGAATTGCTCTTTTTTATTTTCCTCTTATCTCTCAATATTTAAATCTTTGATTGAGACCAAACTTTCAAATAAAAATACTCCCTCTATCATATCCCCACATGTCCTTGTTTTAATGTCTGAGACAGGCTTTGGGAACCTTTTCACATTGGAAGGCCACAGTCATTAGCTGGAACCAAATAAGGCCGCATTCAAGAAACTTCAATTAAATATACCTAAAAATGAACATTGTTTTGTAAAAATCTAACTGCTATGCATGCGATAATTTCAAAAAATGAAAATAATGTGTGAACTTTAAAGTTAACTCATCTTCTAATGACTTTGTTGTGTCTGCTTTTTGTTGGAAAGCATTTGAGTATTTTGTTGCAACAAGGAGGTCCACAGTTTCAGTTGGCCCTCTAGGTGAGTATCAGTCATAATCTGAGTTAGGTGAGAGATGCAGATTTGCAATAAGTGGCTGAAAAGCAAGAAAGCACGTTTGGAGCATGTTGCTGAAGTCGTGGGTGTACTACAGCATTTTCCCATATTTCAATTGGTTTCCTTTTTAGCATCAAATGATGACTTTAAAATGTCATCTATGGAGAGCCCAATCAATTTCATCTTTAGTTCTTTGGGTGCCTTGGTGATATCTATCAACTAGGTGTGGATAAAATGTTAATTTGAGGAGATGTCATGATTCTCAAAGTCAGTGAACTTTTCACTGTAGTCTTCAATTAATAGGTCTGTAACAGCTGTGTGTTCTTCAAATAATTCATATATATTATTCTTCTTATCAGTGACCTTTGCTAACTGGGGAAAAGTTTCAACTGAAATATCGTTTTGAAAAACTGTTTTGAAAAAAGGTAGAATCTTTTTAAATACTTGGATTTTTTTTTTTTTTTTTTTTTTTTTTTTTTTGCCACATATTACATATAGACTTATTAGTCTTACCCTGTAAAGAAATACAGTAGAATCTCCTTAGTTGGCCACTTCCCTACATTCACCTCCTCAAGTGAACCTAATTTTTATAGACAGGGCATGCATCATCTGCATATATCAGTATTGTAGGTTTGGCTCCTTATGTTGACCACCTCCATATGTTGATTAGTTTGTTATAGTCCCTGGGGTGGTTAACCGACAGAGATTCTACTGTATTGACGTCACTTTGATTTGACATGGTATCACACAGAAATGCTGTATCCCTATAGAAATCTTCTGTAATTCATATAGCTCATTGTGTTCTTCACAAAATTTAATTGTCTATTCTTGCAGAAATAAAATTTTGTCTAACTCCTGTCTCTGTGATAGCCAACAACAGACTTTAGAATATTATGGCAAATCAACACCAAATACCTCAATCATTCAACTTTAGCATGTAGCAAAATTGACTATGCCATGTTGCATTTGTAGGAAGTTAACAATATTTGTAACTTATTGCAAATTGTCACTTAAAATAGCTTTATCACAGAGATACAATGAAAAGAAATGAGAGCATTTTGACCTGTTACTAATTTCTTTGTCTGTGCAATAAACCCTTCATGTTTTCCTGTCACAGAAGGTGCACTGTCTGTATAAACACTCACTTAATTTGATCCAACTTCATGACATTTATCTTCGAAATAGTTGAGGATATTTATTCCCCATGTTCTGTTTGCAAGAGTGTTTAAAGTGAATAACTCTTTATAGCAAAGAAAATTTTTTGTTATGACCTAAATAAACTATCAAATCTGTGCCAAGTTAGTAATGTCAGTTGATTCATCTAAATAAATTAAATAGTATATCAATATATTTTCTTTTTGAAGTATTACACGAAGTTGTTCTGTTAAGTGGAAGGCTAATTAACACAGATCAGTTATGGCTCTTCATGAAATAGGCAACTGATTAATTGGGATCTACACATCCTACAACTTCAACAGTGCCTTCTTTCACAATTTCTACAGCACTGAATGGCTTATTTATTTCTTGAGTATTAAGCTATTTTATAAGTTGCTTCAGTGACATTTTTCTTCTTACTGCTTGAAAGAATTATCTTTACTTTTGCTTTTCCATTTTTAATTTCTGCAATACAACTTTTTGCCTCTTTCCCTCTAATTTAAAATCTTTGTGGTCCTATGAATGTTATGATGCTGATGTCTTTAATGTTGATATTGCAGTATCACAAAACAAGCAAATCATCTTATCTTTATCAGAAGCAAGATAATATTATCATTCTCTTGTTCCTCTTTGACATTATGGGCTGTTAAGCAGACAATTAAAAAATACTGTCAAGTGGTGCAACTATTCATAAATTTGACTTTAAACAGAAGCACAGTGCACCGTTATCAAAAGCTGATGACAAACTGGCACACTCGACCCCCATAAACTCTCACCAGTTAGCCTTGTGTGGCAGTGGTGCCAATCAGGTGGGAGAAATTAGAACTAAATCATGATCACAGCAACCATCAACTTAGCCCTTCGGGCTTACCAAAGTTCTAATTGTGCTGGTCAATCTGGGAAGATTATTTTGAAACTGATTTTATTCTTTGATATTTAAATATGTTCATTTAAAAAACAAAAAATATAAAAGACAAACAAAATGCATTAATAAAAATAAGAGGATTTGTTCTGCAAAATTTGTATTCTGTTAAAAAAGTCCCACTTAAGGACCTAGAAGGCCACCTGGAGCCTTAGTCCACAGGTCCCCACCCCTGTTTCAGGACCTCTCCTCCTCCACTGCTCCTAGCAAAGGGAGCAGCAAAGGTTTTTCAGCAAGGGATTTGGATTAGGACTAGAAATGATCCTCGAAGGGTCAGAAGAATTAAAGCTAATCCAGATTCCCTTGAGCCCTCTTAAGAGTTGAATTGGGAAAAATAAGACCACTCGCCAAGCCTGGAAGTCAGACATTATCCTGACTCCTTTTATATTTGGCTCATAGAAAAAAGTCAAAGCCCAAGCTGAGAGCTGAAAAGAAGCTGGGGGCAGAACTAACACAAGAGGATAAATGAGTGAAGAGAGCCTTGGCCAGTTTTGGCTTGCCATAGTTGAGCTTTGGTTTTCCTAATTTCTCATTACTCTCTATTCTATAGCCATGGTAATTGAGTCATTTTGCACAGGGCTTAGAAGCATCCATGCAGCTACACCCAAAATCCCCATCCTTCTCTTTTACGGGTTCAATATCAGTGTCTTAGATGGATTGGTAATCCTTTTCTTTTTTTTCTTTTTCTTGTGTCATTTATTATTAATTACAAATTTTTTAATGTACTCTTAACTGTTTTTTTCTTTATTAAACCATAACTGTGCACATTAATGCATTTATGGGGTACAATGTGGAACGCTTACATCTAACTGATTAACATAACCATCTCCTCTCTTACTTATTTGTTGTCTGCCAATTCCTCTATTAGGTATATACTCAGATGATCAAAAATTATTTTACAACCAGGACATTTGCACTAGAAGGTTTATTGCAGCCCAATTCATAATTGGTGATCCTTTTAAAGGTCAGCCCAGTATGAAAGAAGTAGGATGGCCAGGACATGATCTCATCCTCAGAGTCCTGGGCTTACAGGAAGAAGTGTTTATCATGGAGAAAAAAGGAAATAAATTGGCTTTAAGGATTAAAAAAAAAGCCTCCTTGGTGGGAAAATAACTCAGAATTATTGGTATCATTGCTTGTCTTTTGGATCATCTCAGATAAATGAGTGATGGAGGAAAAAAATGATTTACACTGACTCACAGGGGCAGAGAGAGCCTGGAGGGGGCATTTGGGTGTTCTTTGAAGATTAAAACAATGTCTAGGAGGACATCAGTTCGTTTATATTTAGATTTTACCAGTTTGTCCGGGCTGCTTTTTGGGGTGTTTTCTATTTATTTATTTTTTTTGTAGTGTTTGGCCGGGCGGGGCCACCTCTGGTATATAGGGCCAGCAAATAGTATCATATCAATGTAAGTGTCTTAGTTTTAAATATATGGTGTGTTTATATAAGAGATCAGCATTAGGAAAGCTGAGCGAGAGGTAGACAGAAACTCTCCGTACTATCTTTGCAACTCTTCTGTAAATAATAAAAATTCAAAATAAAAATAATGAGCACAATGCCAATATCTAACTCATAAGGCTGAAGTGAAAATCAAACAATGTGATATGGACAAAACGTGCCGCACATAGTAGATATTCGATAAATTATTCCCCTCCATACAGAAAAGCGTTAAGTGAGGTTCTATTCTTGCTTTGCCAACTTTCTCTCAGAGTAGAGACAATTTGCCTTCAATCTGAAAAAAAAAAAAAATAATAATAATAATAATTGCTGAGGTCTGTAATTTAGACAAACGGATGCCTTATGGCAGGGGCAAGGAGCAGAAAGAGTATTATTCCAACTGTCTAAATCTTTTGAGAAAACCAAAGGGAAAACCAGCGGAGAATGGCTCAACCTCACTTTCTCCTTGCCTGCCAGCTGCTGACTGCACTTGGCAGGCCCAGCGCTGGAGGTCCCATCAGGAGGTAGAAACATCTCAGCTTCCATCCCACCAACTGCACATGGGCACACACACAAAATCTACTTTTCTTCCTTCAAGTAACAGGAAAGAACTTCAGAGGTGGGTTTGGAAATAACCTGTGTAGAGTTTGCTGAAGTGTGTCTCATCTCCTTTGCCTCAGCCCCACATTTTTTCTGTGAGTGTGGCCCTCCAGTTGATAAAAGGAAGATTTCACACCACATCTAGTACTCTTTCCCTTTGTTGCTCCAAGAAGGGAAGGAAGATGTGCGCCAAAGACTTGGGAATGCATACTGCATAATGTGGTAACCCATAAATTTAAAAGCGATTAACAACAAAGAACTGGGATGTTAGGGTATGTAGAAAGGGAGAGAAGTTTTCTTCACACCCAGATAATTTATCAAAGATTCTGTGACAGAGGCACTATTAGTGTTGAACATCTTTGTTTTGTTTGTGCCAGACAAGCATCCCACCCCCAGATGTTCAACCCACATGGGTCTTACTGGAAGGGACTCTATCCCAGCTCTGGGGATAGGGCCAGGATGTACTCCCAGACAGTCATATTTAAAGATAACCATGTGACCTAAACTAACCAATAAGAATTGGCCCTGAGAGTTTTTCTGGAAAGAGGTTCTCTTTTAAGATAACCATGTTACCTAAATCAACCAATGAGAATTGGCCCTGAGAGTTTTGTGGGAAAGAGGTTCTCTTTCCATGCCATCCTCTTGGCTATCGTCAGTGTAAAGCTGACTAAGACAGAAACAAGCATAAGACAAATTAGGAATAAGGAGGGAAAAAAATAAATTCTTAAAAATATCATCTGTGTGACTAGATCAAGCTATGCCTGAAGCTAGCATATCTTTAAACTTCTTAGTTACTTAAGACCATAATTAAGCTTCTATCCTGTGAAACCAAAAGCATCCAGGTTAATATATTCTTGCAAGGAAGAGATAATTTTTGTGGTCAGTGCTATGGCTGGGGAGAGAGGAAGACAGGAGTGATGGGGGGAAGTGCCAGTTGTTTGTGCCAGTGGACAGGCTTAGCTCTGGAATGATTGTTTGGGGAATCATTCTGAGTTTAAAAGGTGTCTCCCTAAAAAGCAGACATTAAATGTTCCTAAGAAAGCCAGAGATCAACATCCAAAACTCATTAAAACCTCAACATATTGAATGGGTTTTCAATTTAGCAAAATCAATTTTCTTCTTTCTAATTCAATTTTAGATGTCTGTGAGAACCAACAGAAAAAGTAGTCACTCAACCCTTTCAAAGAAGTAACTTTCATCTGTCTTCTCTGTATCATCCTCTCAGTTCCCATTTTTCCCCAGAAGGAAGAAAAGACAGGATTTTTTTGCATTTTCCTTTATCATCAAAATGTATCACAGCTCCTAAGTTGTGTGTGTTTTGGCTGCTGGGTATATGTGCACAGTTTTATAAAAGTCATATGGAGCTTGGCAAGACAATTCCATATGCCTGGCACAAGTCAGGTGATTTTTTGAATTTCCAGTGCACTGTAGTATCACTATAGAGGTTGGCTATAGAGACTTCTCTAGGGGTGGCCAATTAGAGTCAGCTGATGGATAGATACGCCTCAATATCTGAGCACCTATTCTGGGCTGGCCCCACTCAGTAATTCATTTAGTGTCTATTGATTAAACACTTCTGACGCACCTTCAGGAATCTCATTTAATTTTCACAACCAAACGGGGGGGTTGCCAAGGATTAGTTGGTGTAGTGCAAGTGCCACCATAGAATCAGAATGGTGCCAAAATAGAGCAGAGAGAGGAAGCCCCAGACAAACACCACCTAATGTCTATCAATATTCTAGAACCGCTTGGTGCTGCTTCTTTGGAGATTTGATGTGTAACCTTGGTGAGCTACCACCACCTCCAACACACACGCATGAACTTTCTCTCTGACTTTATGATCAAGGTGGCTGCTCAAGTAGCCTGGTCTCTCCATATGAAAGACCGTTGCTGATAAGACCTGGTGTGATAAGTGTGACTTGTTCTTTAAGACACTCAAATTTAGGGAGCAGTCGTGAATCTAAGTGCAAATTGGAGTAGGATGCTATTGGATCCCATTTACTTCTATTATACCCATGAAGTTTGTGATAATTGAGTGCAGACCCAGAAACTGGCAGAGACACCATTCTACTTTGTGTCTCTCTGCCCACCCTTGCTGTCTCTTCTCCACGTGCTTAATGCCTTTTCCAAACGGCATATGAACTCCTTCTTCCAGGATGGTTAGTTTTGGAAATGTTGCACTTAGTTTCTCCTTTTTGCAAATTAATCCCAGTTGAAACTTTCTGCTAAATCCAGAGAGTATGATTTTGTTTGTGTAAGGTTGTTCAGACATTAGCCTCTTAATCCTGGACAGCGTGGTCAAGCTGCACTTCTTTCTTCATGTGATTTCTGTACAAGGCAGATTTTGGATGGCAACCCATGAGTCTACAAAACTGTATATTTTACCTTTGTTTTTGTTTTGAGTTTCTTTTTGTTTTTTTTCTTCCCTCCCCTGCTCCTCTAGATAGATCATGCCAATGCAAAAAATATCTGGGGAAGGGTTTGGCTTAGTTCTGTCAAGCCTAAAACCCTTTAATCCTGCCTTTCCCTGTAATGAGTTTGAGATGCCCACAATTTGGTTTCCCCCAAGGTTTTCTGGGAACTATCCAATCAATGTTTAATTTCCCAAACTGGCTTCGTGAGAAGATTTATTTCCTTGTGTTTGTCTTGCAAACAGTATTTATTCTCAACTTTGCACAAAACAAGAAGCAAATGCTGTTTTTTATATCTACTTATTATTATTATTATTATTAATTTTTTTAAGAAAGAGGTTTTTACAAAGAGAAAAACACACAGCTGAGAAAGAGCCCGAGAATATCTCAGTGGGCTTCAGGAAGCCGAGCAAGGTGGACACCCACTCTACTAGGCTTTCGGAGATGCCAATTCACCTGGCGTCCACAGAAACCACCTTCCTTCTGTGACAACTTCTCTTAGGCAGAAAGTTCTGTAGGCATACTCTGTCACTCAGTCTCATCCTATACCACATCACATTGTTCTTTTGTTATGTCTTCCTCAATAGAGCTATCCCTCAAATGTCCACTGAGCATCTCCCCGGGGGTTGCTTCTTCAGTCTAAAGCCCTGTAGTTCAAGGCTGATTGCTTCCAAGAAGCATCTTGTCTGCCCAGACTCAAGGGCCAAAACTCACTGTATTTTCTGCTACATCATTTCCATCTTGGCCCTTGGCCATGCTTTCCTCCTCCTTAATTACCGGAGAATCAGGGTCTGCCATCGGTGCCAACCTGACTTCTGAATGACATAAATGCTTAATACCTAATGCCTGATTACTTAATTGACAAACTACCCATTCTTGGATTTTTCAGATTATTTTCTGGTTTTATAAAAGATTTACATTGTCATAACATGAAAAGAGGAGCAAGACAAAAAGTGCCCCCCAAAATGAAGTTACAGAAATGTTGTCATCTGAAAAATGACTTTTAACATGTTGGTTCATATCATTACAAATCTTTCCCTACTGCATATAAAAGACTAGAAGATTAGGTGGATAGATGGAAGCAAGTCTGAAAAATTATATTGTTTATCATCTCTGCCACTTTTTAGATTTCCAAAAATAATTTTGTTCGTATATGAAGGAAGAAAGAGCTGACATTAAAACTGTAATAATTACTGAAGTAAGGTTAAATGTTTTCTTTTAAGTCATGAATGTCTAGGTTAAGTTGTAAAAAAGAGTGTGAAAAAAATTAAAAGTTAGAAATTATTGGCATTTATTATGTGATTCTTTTAAAAATGTTATAAATATAACTTTAAAATGGATGTTTTGATTCTTTGCCATGAAAGATAGAGGCACTAGACAAATTCATTTCCTTCCACTCTCCATCCCTGCCCCATGGGATTTTTTTTAGTTATACTATTGTTTTTATATAGGTTTATATATACTACTTGTACAGACATTGTAATACTTAATATGTACCAATAATGCTTGTTATCTTGCATATGGCATCTTATATATCCCTTGTAATTGCCCAACTCAAATATGACTTGAGTGTAACAGTTTTAGTACAGTTTTCTTCCTCTCTTAAAATATGTATACATTTTTTGGTACCGTGTGTGTGTGTGTGTGTGTGTGTGTGTGTGTGTGATTTCTACTTTGATACCCTAGCAGAATTAATTCTCACTACCAATCCTTCTCATTCTTTTTTCTGTTTCTAAATTATTTATTTTTATTTTTCATGTTTTTCTAGGAAGCGTTTATGTCTCAAATTTTGTGTTTTTCTTTTTGTTTGTTTGTTTCTTGGGGTTTTTTGAGATTTTTTTTGTGTGTATGACTTATATATGAAGGATGTTGGGTTATGTCGGTAAGGACAAAAATTATTTTATTGAAGGAGGGGAATAGTTTAAATTTAGGAATTAGAAATAGAATGTGCAGAAATAATAAATGCAGGGAAACACTAAAAGAAGCAGAGAGAGTGAGCAGGAAACGCCTGCAAAGTCCTAAGTTTTATCGACCACAGTGATAAGCACCCCCAAAATCACAGTTGGGATTCAGTTAAGTGGCCAGATACAGTGAAAGCTGCATTTTGTAGAGCCCATTCCTGACGTCTGGGTGTGTACCCTTTTCTCATTTATATTTCTTTACAAAGAACTAAATTCTAAAGAAATGGAATAATGATCTGGGCTGGAGAGACAAGATAATCCTTTGTTCATGTGTTGAGTATGTGAAGAACAAGAACACCATGAAATAAGGGAAGATATGATGAATCAAATTGGTTCCATCTTGAACCAAGGGAAAGGAGTTTTGAACAGGACAAAGTTTGAGATCTTGAAGGGACGGCATTAGACTACATCAAGCCTGCTAATTAAAAACTGCTGACATATTCTGTAACTAGGGCCATTGGCAAAGCAAAGGGAATCCCAAGACTGAGAGATAACAAAGTTTGTATAAATTTGTTTGGAAAACACGGAAAGTTGTGTCACTCTATGACTTGACGCAAGTCCCCTCATTTGCTGCCAAGAGCAGGACTCTGCAGACCCAAGGAGCCAAGGAAACTGAATTCTAGAGACATGTGTCATTTCCCTCCGGACCTGGCAGCCACTGTTCTCCAGCCTCTGAGAAACCTAAGGCTAGCTTGATTATTTTGTTCTTCCAGGTTAACTAGCTCATTATTTTTTTTCTCACCATGATCTTACAGTGCTTAGTCCTCATCCTTGATGTTCACCTCTGTCAAATTCTCCCAAGATCTAGTGACCCAGAAATTTTATGTCTTTACATACAATTCATATCGTCCTATAAAAATAACATTTTCTTGTTTTATGTTATTGAATATTTCCTTGTAGTCACTTATTCCCTCATCTTGATCAGCTATATTTTTTTAGCCACAAACTGAAACTTCCTTCCCATATGGGGTAACTTCCTTGTAGCCATTTTATTCCCTTTCAACGTAAGGGACTGTAATTATTCAATGATATCTTCTATACTCCTGCCTCTGTTTTAGTTTGGCTTATTCTTCTATTTTCCTGATAAATGTTTCTTTTTTTCTCTAAAATTGTTTAGCATTCTTCTTGTACTCTTTTCCCGAGCTTGCCCATCTCAATTTCTTTCTATTATCTTACCCTCTATTATTTACTCACTGTTTTGTATCTCTTTCTTGAAGTATTTTCCAAAGACATCAATTATCCTTAATTTTCCCAAACTCTTCCTCTGCTTCTAAGGACCTATCCCTCTTTAGATAAATGTTCCTTACTTGATTTGTTGTCTTCTTCTTCCCTCCTTTCCTTTTTCCCAGTAGCTTTTGAAAACCCTGATATTTATTTCCTGGCATTTCTTCAGCTTTAAGTGAGGATAGAGACTTCCGTAGAGACTCCCTAGAATTAGGTGGAAGCTGTGGGTGTTAATTGTGTTGTGGTATGTCTTTAAATTTCTGTCTGGCATTCAGGTGGCTCTTAAGCATTCCACAAAACTCTATAATGTGCAACTTCTCATAGTACAAAATGGTGATTGTGGCTTCTTTTTGCTTCAACATCTAACCTGATCTCTGTCAATCTTTGGCTGGAAGACAGAATCTCAGAAAACTGAGATGGCAAGTATATATGTTTATTCCACGAAACTTGCTGTCATGTGGCAAGTAAACTAGGTCTAAAGAAACATTCTTTCATTTTTTTCCTTTCTTTTTCCCCTGCTTCTAATATACAACTCTAGATCTAAGAATCTAAGGATCACCTGATGGCCCGTTTGGACTATAAAACAACTTTCAAAGGACTTTCACAGGAACCTGAATTCTGCCAAAAATCCGAGAAGGTTTGCATTGGCTATTTCCATCCTTCCATATTTGGGTTCAAATTTTGTTGCATTTGACAGAAAGTCTCCACAGCTTGTGGCTTATAGTTTGTGGTCATTTCCTTGTTGAGCTGATGATGGTTCTGTCTTCTTACTTTTAATTTGTGTGTGTATTATGTGTTTATGCTACTTAGAAGACAGAAAGGCATTCTACCTAGAATTAGCTCCTCTGACCGTATTGCTAGCATCATCATAAAATGTATATGTCATACTTTTTGGAGGTGAGGGAGGAAAAACATGATTTCTAATAGCTATACTGCCTCAGCTGATACTCTTTTTTCCTTTGTGCACTAGAGAAAGGGAGAAAACATTCATGAAAAGAAAACCACAATGGGGCAGAAATACTACAGCGATAGCCTGTCTAACCTGAAAGTTACGAGTTGTGAAATAGTCAGGGCAATTCGAAGAAAGCTATCTTCAAACAGGCTTAGGCTGTTGAATGCCTATGTTGCTTGGCCGAATACAGCTTTGTTTTTCATTCCTGGCCTCTAGGACCAGAGGCAATGCTATCCTATGTTTTTAAATAAGGCTTTGTCCTTATTAGCCATAAGATTTTGGTGGCATCATTTAACTTTGTAAAGACTTAGTCTGGTCTCTTGTGCAATGAGAGTTCATGTTGATCAAGTGAGAATGCATATAAAAAAGAATTCAAACTGTATTTGTTACTTGCCTGGATAAGGGATTCTTACAGTGGCAGAACAGGCAAGGAGTCCAAGAGACCTTGTCTCACGTAAGAGCTTGTCCTTTCTTCTGAGCTGGGCGGTGCTTTTGTCTCTGACTCTCAATTTTTTTTTTTTTTTTTATTCAATAAAAAAAAAAAAAAAAAACATGGTGCAAAATGTTTGAAAAGATTTAATGAGATGATCACAGAAGCAGATGTTTGGGGTCAGAGCCTGGGAAATTTTTGAGTCTCCATTGATAGGTGGCCTTCCTTTACTGTCTTACTAATATATTTTATCATGAAGGGTGAGGAGACCTCCAAGTGATGCTGTCCTAGCTCTGATCTTTGTGACGCCCTGGTTTCTCTTCCTCACCTGGGTGGTGTTTTCTGGGATAGGCCCTGCCTCCCTGAAATAGCATGGTCTTTTGCACATGCGGCTTCCCCTAGACTGCCCTACTAATGCTTGCATGCTCTGGCAGCCAATTCTGTATCCTTCTCATCCTGCCTGAGCTTTGCCATCCCTGTCTCTCTCATCCACTCTGAGACCTCAGAGAAAGCATCACCAACTCTGCACCTTAGATCCTATCAATGAAAACTGAGAGGACTGGGCTATCTCATCTCTAGACTCATTCTAGAACCCAAGGGATCCATGCACGGTAAAGACTCTCTATTATTTCCTGGGCCAATGTGGGGAAACTAAGGGATGGTAGTGTCCCTTTCCATCTCTCCTGGAAGTGCCTCCACATCTCTTCACACATCATGGTCCAGCTTGTCAGCATCATTTGCAGGTGAGATGGTCCCTTTGCGGTGCCTAGACTGTGAGATGCCTGGAGGAAAAGGATTCGTTTTCTTATTTCTTTGAAATCTCAGCACTGACCACCAAACCTAACACAAGCTGGCATGTAATGGGTGCAGACTGAATGAATTACTTGCAGCAACCCAAGCTCTGATGGCTGCATATTTGAAGCAAGCTGGAAAGTGATGTTATTCACATAGGAAGGAGCACCGAGCGCTGCCTTAGTTTTGAGAAAGAAGCTGCTTCTCCGTGTGTTTGAGGTGATGTAAGTTGGGTAGAGGAGAAACCATTCTCTAAAGGGAAGAGGCTTCATTAAGAGCAATAACAGTTCCTGCCTAGTTGGCTTATTCTCAGAAAGCAAAGAGCAGTTACTGTAAGGAAGCCGGCTGTCTGGGCCAGCGGCTCTGCCAATGAATAATTTCCTGAAAGGAAGAGAATCTGCGGAGACCTTACACAATATTTGATCTTGGTGCCTGTGCACAGCATGCAGGAGTCTCTTTGATTCAAAGGAAGCGAGATAATTGTTTCCCAAACAGACTCTCACTGGAGAGAGGGCTCCTCCTCCCCACATTCTGTTGACCCATGCACCCGCAGCCCCTGGTCTGCCCCAGACAATTATCCTGTTTTGCTAGGGAACAAATTGCTCTTTTGGGGTAATTCTGAGCAAGTTTGCCAAGTTCACAGCTATCCCTGGGGAGCCTGGGGGGGGGGAGGGGGAAGCACTCTGCAAATCCCCTCTCTGGCCCTTCCAAAAGAAAGCAGGTCATTTTTTAAAGACCCCCCCCCACCCCCAAAGCAGCTCAATTTGAATGATCCATCCCACCTTCCACGAGGCCTTGGGGGCAATACGTTGGTTCCTGGTGCTTGTCTGACACTAGAGAACCAATTTCCCATGCAAGTAATTATGCATGCAATTAAGTAATTGTAGATGGAAAGAAAAAGAAAAAAGAAGACAACGCCAGAAAAGAAGTTGTGTGCCTGGAACTTTCAAAAGAAAGCCTGCAGGATGTAGGAGGTGAACCCCACTTGGATATTATTCTTACAAATCACTGAATAAAATCAAAAGCTTGGGAAGAGTAAAATGTCAGTCTGGCATAATGTGGTAGCTAAGAATACGTACTCCAAAGCTATGCTGCCTGCCTCCAAAGCATGGGTCTGTCATTTATTAGCTGTGTGACCTTGAGCAGGTTACTTAAGCTTTCTGTGCCTCCTGACTACGAACTGTAAAATCAGATTAATGACTCTATACCATGTGGCTGTCAAGGTTTAAATGAATGATACACGTTTGCACATGGGAATGTGTTATGGGTTTGCATGTATGTATGTATCTATTGATCTATCATCTATCCATTGACAATCTATCTATTTATGGCTCAGAACAAGGCAGACTATACACCTATTAGCTTTTATTTTGTTTAACTGATGATGTGTTAAGCGAATGATAAAGCATCACTTCACAGGAGAGCTAAGATATTTATTGTGGTTGGTGATTCTTTTCTTCTTACCTTCTCTTGTTAGTATTAGAAAATCAACTGAACAGGAAAAGATTAAATAAACAAACAAACAAAAAAAATCTAAGGTGCATAGTTTAGGAAATAACAAAAGCTAAGTGGCTTCTGATTCTGGCAGTGAAAGTGTCAAAGCCACGTACCTCAAGACTCTCCAGAGGACCAGTGTTGTTTACAGTATATGTTTAAAATAATATTCTTGCTTAGTTGGGCCTCCCCTAGGGACAATGCAATTTCAACAGTAACAGAGGATTAATTAAAGCCAGTCTCATTGGTGAGGCTGGTGATTCCGGATGGAGCAGCAGAGTACACCCCCCACTGCCCCCACTCTGCACAGGGAAGGGGCCAGGCCTGCTGGAAGTAATTAGTGCGGCCCAAGGGCAGGCTGACACTTTTGCTTCATTTGTATGATTTTGATTAATACTTTAATTTCAATTCCTTTGAATGCAGGAGAGGTAAGAAATGAGTAAGACAGAGCCTCCCAAAGCCAAAATCAATAAGGAATGAATCTCTTCCCAGTCCACCTTGGGCAGGGCAACCTGTTCTTCATATCTGGTCTGGGCTCCTGGATTTATGCTGGTGCTGTGAGAGAAGGGTGGCCCAAGGTTCCATTAGGAGAGCAGATACAAAGACACATCCTGGGGCCAGGGACGGGGCTGGCTGGGAGACTCAGTGGTTGCTGGAGGGCCAGGACGTGGACTGGTTTATGTATAAGAAATGTCTACAAGCTGTCCTCTGTCCCTTTGCTTGCTGGGAGGCTCAACCTCCGCAAAGCTTCTGGTATTTAAAGGTGTGACATCATGGGCACCAGCCTCGCCACCTTCCAGCCATCTTCTACTGGCTTAAGCAAGGGCCTTCTGAGTAAAATGCAGACTACTTCACTCTTGTGGTTCAAACGCTCCAGGAATGGACCTCGTGGGGCCTATAATCCTGTCTGGAAATTGTATGCCAAAGTGTGCAGAGTTCAGAGCTCCCTGGACTCTAAAAGAAGAAGAACAATTGCATCAGGGGGCCCTGGGACTTTTAGGAAGAAGCCCCAGCTCCTCAGCACAACAGGCTGCTTTCCATGATCACACCTCCTCTGCCTGGTCACCCCTTCCTCGCCTCCCACCCTGGGCACCTGGGGTGTTGTCATAGGCTGCACTGTCACCTCCTCTAACTCATTCTGCTAAGCCCAGTCCTGTCTCTCTCTGCCTGGAATTCCCCTCCTCAGACCCAGACTTGGCTTTTCCTTGTAATCCCCAGCCCCGCCCCGCCCGGCACTGTTTTTAAAATATCCTCCAGCGTACCGGGGTCAGAGAGCCGCTTGAAGGCATGGGCCTCGTTTCGCCCAGATCTCTATTTCTAGGGTCTGGTGAGGTCTTGAAATGAACTGAGTAATGGGTAAATATGTTAAAGGAGGAGTAAATATGTTAATTGAGAGCTGTGCTACTCAGTAAGGTGGCTACCAGCCACATGTGGCCACTTACCCTTCAGTGAATCAGGATTAAATATAATGCAACCTTCAGTTCCTCAGTGCCAGCAGCCTCTGCTTCCGAAGTGCTCAGCAACAAGGTGTGGCAAGCGGCTAGTGTGCTGGACAGCATTCTGCCGTGCGTTGTGCAGTGCGTGCACTTGCCTCGTATAGAGCATTGCATAGAGCATCTCCATCCTGGCAGAAATTTTGGTGGACAGCCCTGCTGTAGGATGTCCCAAACTTCTGCACTGTGGACATTCTGGAGTTGTAGGAATCCATACATTTTGGGGCTGTTTGCTGTCTCTCCTATTGACCCCTGGCCTTCTTTCTAGAGTCCCCAGGTACGTAAGGATGCCATCTGGCCATTCCCAAGTGTGTCTTTGCTAGATGTGGATTTGTTGGGGGCACTGGCATACTTAGGAGGGGGAAGGCAGGAAAGGGAGATCTCACCCCCCCTTGGAAATCCAAGCCCCTCCCTATGCTGAGGGGGGGCTGTTGGATGGGAGAGGTGGGAGCTCTTCACTTTCCTATGGTGTAGGCTGGTATGAAGGTGGGGAAATCTACGGTTCTGGACAAACTTTCTAGCCCTGGAAGCTGAGACTAGTTAAGCTAAGGAATGAAAAATCACAGGGAAGGGAGGAAATTCCCAGGGGAAAAAAAAAAGTTGGCAAATTTTTGAAACAAAATTAAGGTAGGGTTTTAACAAGCCAAGAGAATGTTTTCCAAACATGGAGGGCAGTGGGAAGCTCTGGCCAGTGAGCTGAAAACCTTCCCTTCAGCACCAGTCTGCAGCCAACTCGCCTATGACCTTTGGCATGCCAGGGTGGGTCACATATTCTAGGCCACAACTTAAATTTATGTTCACTAGAGGGACAGGCATAGATCTTACAGAATCCCAGATTCCAAAATGGGGAGGCTGTGGATGCCAGTCAGCTCCCTCTCAGAAGCTCTTTGGAAACCAGGAAGGCCCATCACTTCAGTGAACACCGTCTGCCCCTTTGATGGCTTCTGACAAGCAGAGAGTTAACAGGAGATCCACGTTCACTGCTCTAGCCCTTTCTAGGTAACATTACAGAATGCAGGTCTTTACAGTCCAAAAGTGAAAAAACTTTGCCAGATGTATAGCAATATCCCAAAATCATTCCAGTGTTTGTGGCTGAACTCTTTTCCATATATCCACGGTGCTTGCATGATGGGGCCCCCCAGCCAAATGGAAAAGGATGAGTAATAGCCCACACCATCGTGGTTTGCATAGGTGTCATGCTGACACATCTCTTTGCAGACACCATCTCATTTTGGTATTCTCATGGACTCCTTCAGGTAGGCAAGGTGGAAGTTGTTGGTGTGGCCACATTACAGATGCAACAGTTAGCACAATTAGCACCTTGCCAACATCACCCAGCAAAACTGCAAAGTTGGGTCTCAACTGAGGCCCTTCAGCTCGTGCTGGTCTCACTGGGCACTGCTTTGATGTGGCCACTTGGGGGTCACGGTGGGGGGGATGACTTCATGAATCAAGAATTCTCTTTGTGAAGCTACTTTTCATTCCAGAGAGGTCCTGGGCTGGAACCTCCATTTACACGTCAACATCCAGAAATGAACAAAGTAGAGATGTTGAAAGAAGCAGAGGCTACAACCTGTGTCTTTCCTTTTTTTATAGGAAACAAGAACTTCGTCAACTTCCCTTTGTTTAGGTTCAAATTATTTTCTTTGTAACGTGAGGAGAGGAATCCCTTCTGCACAGGCTTGTGTGGAAGAACAGACATGATGTGCTTAAGTCCTTAAAAGCTGTAGATGATCACACAATGTCACCTGTTCAAGTATTTTTCCGTTTTCTTATACAGGCTTACAAGAATTGTTAGGAACAGGAAGGTCGATAAACAAAGCTACTTGTTTTGAGTCCTAGAGTAAAGAACGAGGCCAGTGCATCCATGTTTTTAAGTGATGCAAGGCTGTTCTGGTGAGCAGAATATTCTGCAGGTAGGAAGGAGGCACGTGGCTGGCAACATGGAAACTGCATGTGTCAGTACTCAGTCTGACACTGAGGTCCTGGAACCCGAGCTCTGAGGTTTCTCATGGGCTCCTGTTCTGTCCCTGGGAAAGCCACCCCATCCATCCTGTACTCCCTGGTGGTCTGGTCCTCCCATGCCTTCTGTTCCTGCCCATATCTGACCATCCCTGCAGCCAGGTCCAGAGTGGAAGGTGGCTCCTTGCAACATAGAGGCAAAAGAGGCAGTGCTTTTGCATAATTCAGCAAGACCTACGTGAACTTACTCTCCTACTCAGCTTGCAGCCCTTCTCACCTCTCTGTGTGGGTTTCCAAAGGGTGGTGATTAATCTCAGAGCTGGGACGAGGATGGAGCCGCCAAGTGCCCCAGGACAGGGCAAGGCCCTTGGTGAGCCACACCTGGCCTCTCACGCTAAAGGGAAAACAAAAGCAGTTGCCAAGAGAATCTACCCTTAAATGAACAAGTGACCTCCTATTACCTAGCTCTTTTATCTTCTAGAAAGGAGAGAGGCAGACAAGAAACTCAGGGGGACCTGGGAGGCACAGGTTCTAACCCTAGCTGCATTAGTACAAGTTAACCACGTGTGTGTTACCTAAGGCCTGGTACCCCCTGCGCCCTGAGGCTCAGATAACTCAACTGCCAGTGAGGAATAATCTGATTTCTAAATGTGAACATGAATAATATAATGTATTGGTAACTTTTCAAAATCTAAAGCAAACTTAACACGTGTTCTTTTAAATTATGCAAAGACTTTTGAAGGAAAAAATTCACACAGCCATTCATAAACAGTGTCTGTGGTCCTAGTGCAAAAACTGGAAAAGTCCACAAATTAGCGTTTGTGTATTTTTGTCCTCATTGTCCTTACTAGTCATATTTCCTTCCTGCCAATAATAATAATGATGATGATTAATTTGTGTGGGTCTACAATGAGTCAAGTCCTGTCCAAGCACTTTGCTCCCCATCTTACTGCATCCTTAGTAAATATCAGAAGTTTGTGCGAGGATTGCTGGCCATTAATACATGAAGTGACTGTGGTTCAGAAGAAGGAAAAACCCTGACCAAGCTCACATTCTCAGTAAATGCAGAGCCCAGAAATGTGAGAATTTAAAGGCCGTAGTTGGCCACTGTGTCCTCTGCGGTTGTCTGTTGTCTTTTAGTATCCAAGTCTAGGGTCAGCCTGAGATCTGAACAGCCCTTTCTCTGCTCAATTGAGCTCACAGAATAGGACATCCTAAGCTCTCAGACAATGACAATCCTCCTCGCTGATCTGACATCCCAACTGGACTGAGATCCTTGCTAAGCTGTACACCATGGGGGGCCTAAGGTCATGAGGCCCCCAGTGGGAGCTGCTCCCAGCGGGTGCTGCAGGTGGGAAGTTGGGGATGTCTCCCCCAGAGGGAAACAGGGATGAAAGTCAGTGGGGAGGAGGGAAAGGAAGGGGGAAGGAAAGGAATGTCATAGTGTATCAAAATTCAGGTTTGGGTGCTTAAACTTTAAGGTGAGACCAAAAAGCATCCAGAAAGGAACATTTGTTTGGGTTCTGGAACATAAGGCCACCAAACAAGCGAAGTGAGAGCTGACACTCAAAACTGGGGTCTCAGTCTGGACAAGTGTGTCGTCAATATACTTAACGACAGGCAATCTTTGTGTCTTAGCGTGTCATTGAAAGAGTGAAGGACTTCTGGGCAGATGCCTGGGCACTCATAGTATTCCTTAAAGGGCAAAGCAAGCGGATTTTCTCCATGCAAATGGTAAGTATCATAAAGATTCTGCTCAATGTTACCTTACATTCTTAAAACTTGCAACTTTTACTTCCATACTGTGAGAGAAGTAGCTATACACTGGAGGCAGAGCACAAAATCAGTCCCTTCTCCAAGCTGGACTTTGGTGGTTGAGGTTTCAGGTTGAGGGATAGACCAGTCTGGAAGCAGACCTGCTCTCAAACTTTGACTTTTCTGCTTCCTAACTCTGAGACTTCGAAAATGTCACTTAAACTTGCCTGAATTTCCCTATTTATAATGCAAATTACTTTGAGGAAATCTTGAATTTTTATGAAGATTCAATTGAATAATATATCTAAAGTGTCTGATGCAGAGTCTGACACGTCAGGATCACTTAATACAAGTCATTTTCTAGCACTGCCTTCCTCTGACTTTCCTCCTTCGCTTCTCAGAGTCGAGCCTATGGGATCTGTTCCAGCACCCGACACAGCCTTGGCCTGTCATAGCCACGTGGTGGAAGCACAATCCCCTGGACAATGGTACCACATGTCGGCCGCTTTTCTACTTATAGGAGGTCCAAAGCCATGTTCAGCATCTTCATGGAAGGCTGATGAGTCCCTGAAGACCCAGCATGAGGCTCTGATATGTCCCCATTTTCCATGCACCACTGTCCAGCATTGGGGAAACAGTCACTGAGTGAGACAATCTCACAGAGATTATGGGCTACTGGCAGGGGTAGGGGTGCAAGACATTGAATAAATCGACACACATGTGGATATTCCAGTGACAATCCAGGATCAGTGTGAGTGCTTCTCTGAATGGGAATAAAGGGGGAGAGGAGGCAAACTGAGATGCAGAGGAGAAGCCAGGCCTGTCAGCCAGACTCCAGAATGGGCTTGGTCTGAGATTTTCTGGAAAGCCCTGTGCCTGGAGGTCCATATCATTAAAATGCAACCACAGATTCCTGCCCAAATCCAGCCCCATGAGGAAGGAAGGCTGGGAAGTCAGGAGAGGGGATCGTGCCCAGGGGTCCTGCAGCTCAGCGCCAGCTCCTGCTATTCTGAGCGTAGGATATACTGAGTTGAAAACTTTAGCAGATATGTTTATTTTTCTTTCAGGCTGGGTGCTGAGAGTTTGAACTTCCAGGACGTCAGTCAAGAGAAAGTGTTGGACACCCCAAATGGCACAGAGACTTGCTAAAGCTTGTCTCTCACCTACTCTCCATCTACCAGTTTACCCAGATCTTCCTTATCTCAGGCTGAGTCAGAAATTCAAATACCAAGGCTCCAGCCAAGACTCTGGAGTAAACCAGTTTTGGACTCTATGTGAGTCACTTGGGAAAAGTCACTTAACTCCCTGGAGCCTCGGTTTCCTCATCTGTAAAATGGATTTGATAAAGTTGACCTCTTAGGCTACTGTGAAGATAAACGTGATGAAGTCTTTAAAAGGCCACATCTGGTTAAGGTATTGAAAGTATATTGGAAACTTGGGTATTTGGACCTAAACTTTCTATTTCTCATAGATTAACTTCCAACATGAGGTTTCTGGGAACGAGTCTATTCAATTAAACTCCCTTTCTCATTTGAACTTTTAAGCCTGGGATTTTATCATTCTTCCCCCACTGTGCAGATGGAGAAGCCAGTCAGAGAGAAACAACATGCCTCGGGCACATGAAGAGACACATTCAGAGACAATATGAATGTTTTTGGCTTCCAGATATGTCCCTAGAATCCCATATGAAAAGAGCCTCTTGCTGACATAGAAAACTCATAAACAAAGTTCCGAGTCAGCCAGGATTTATCCTCAAGGTGAGCTCAAGTTCAACACACATAAAAGAGAAAGTTCCTTAGTTATCTTTCTGAAAACCTTCTCATCTTAGAGGATTCCTTTACCTTAGAAGTCAGCAAGATGCCTTGAAAAGAAAGTGATGTTAACCAGACTTTCTTTCACATTCCCTGGCAAGCCCTTTAAATCTGGGTGACCTCAGGCACAGGAATTTACTCTAAGACACCTTGGTTTCCATGTCTCTGAAATGGGAATAATAAGTCTTCTTTTAATGATCAAATAGGATAAAGTGCTTAATTAATACCCCTGCCATACCCATTTTTTGAGATAGTACCTTTTTTCTCAGGCTGTACAATTTAAATTCAGAAATGACTTCATTCATGCAATAGCTCTGCAGCAGAAATTCTCAGCCTTTAACGTACACAGGAACCACCTTGGGGTCTTGTTAAAATGCAAATTCAGGTTGAATAGGTCTTGGGTAAGTCCCAAGATGCTGTGTTTTGTAGGAAGCTCTCAGGTACTGTGGAGACTACAGGTCTGTAAGTGAGTCACTGTTAGAGGAGCGAGACCCTGGAGGGGACTGCAGGCCAGGGGCACTGGCCCTGCTGGACTTTCTACTGCATTACGTTGTCTTCTCCCAGGGGCCAAAGAAGAAAAAGAGAAAGGAACTTTTTAAAGTATTCCATTGTAAATGGTCATAGTTAAGAAGGAGAACAATGAACAAAAACTAGAACAATGGTCTAGTTTTAAGATGAAGAGATGGAGCTCTGAGAGGAGAAAGAGCTTGCTCAGTACTTGGAGGGCCTGCTAGAGGTCCTGCCATCCTATGGGGCTCTCGTCATTGCTATACTAATCTGTGAAATGCCTCCAATACAGTGCTAAAGTGGGAGATGGGCTGCAGGTCAGCGTGCTTAACTGACTACCTTTGGCCATGTGTGCACCTGCCCTCGTACACGCACACGCGTGTACACACACACACACACAGAGGAAAAGTAGGAGCGCTGGCTTGACATTACTCCATTGCCTCTGACCTTTATCATGCTGTTATTTTAGTATGAAGCCCTCTGGTTGCCCAAAACCATCCCCTAATTTCAACCAGCCCAGCATCTGGTTTCATGCGGGTCCTGCCACGGTACTCACTGGGGAAAGGAAATCAACCAGGGGTTTTAGCGCACTCATGTGATTTGGCTTCACACTCCTCTCTTTCATGATACCCCTATTAGCTGTGATCAATTTCTCAGCAATACAGTCAGGAGTGTGCTTTGGGCAGTGGGAATACTGCTAGGAGCCAGACTGCCCCATGATGAAATGTTTATAAGGTGATATCTCCACACGTGGTCGTCTCCCTCAAGTTCACTTAAGCAGTGATAAAAACCACTGCGGTCTAGCCCCATTTATCTTTTTGGCCTCATCTCCTTTCCACTCCTCACCGTATTTTCTTGTAGAAGTATGGTTTTCCTTACAATTCCCTAATTGAGTCATTCTGGGTTTAAGCTTCTGAACCATTACCCATCTGCTCATCTGCTTAGGCAGTCATCCTTTCATTTTAAAGACTGGCTCCAGGTCCCCTCTGACAATGTCACATCTCCCAGCACGCCCCACCTCTAACCCACAAGAGCTGACCTGCCTTCCTTTCCACTGCCATGCCTGGACTTCTCTTATCCCTTGTCTTCATCTGTGACAAGGGTTTTCTGGAAGCTGTGTCTCCCGCACATGCTCATGTATTCCTGGAGCTGAGGGATGGTACCTGACTCATCCCTGCAGCTCTGACACAAAGCTCTGGAGAGGCTTCTGTGAAGGCAGGTTGAGTGAGTGAGTGAATCAAAGGACAAAAGGATCAACAGGGAGTGATATATAGAAGTGAGGCCTGTTCCACCAAGCCATAGCTGAATAGCTTTGGAGAAAGACCCCTTCTGCAAGGATTTGCTAGTATTAATAGGCCTGGTCACTGGGCCCTTTCCCATGGGTGAGCTTGTACTAGAAAGTCTCCCACTGCCAACACCCTTCAAATGAGCTCAGAGATGAATCAGGTCAGATTAATCCCTGAGTCTCTCCACAATCCGCATCCAGGTTGGTCTTTCTGCAAAGAGCTCTGCCTGCAGTGGACAGCCTTCCTCACTACCGTGCTTAGTATGTGCCCACCTTGGCTCCATGGCTGTGTAATGAGAGCGCTGCATTTGTTCACTGCAGCAGCATAGCACAGTGGCTGCCTGTGCAGGCTACAGACCCTGCGTGCACTTGTGCAAATCTACCTCGGACTACTTCTCTGCTGCCTGACACCAGATATGTCACTGAACCTCTTTGGAAGTCTCAGTTTCCTCATCTGCAAAATAAGGAGCAGTAGCACTACAACCTCTCAGGATTTCAGAGAAATCCAGTGAGGAAGTTCGGGGAGTGTGCCTGGCTCAGGATGTGTGGGTGGCTGCTTTGTGTCCTGATCCTTACTGGGACGACAGGCCTCAGTTCATCGACATTCAGTCTTGTGAGACCAAATGTCACATGGTGTCATCTTTCAGGCATACACAAGAAAGCTAAGAAGTGGGTGTTGTTCGGTGTTGCCATGGTTGTGGGGGTTCATTACACAACAGTGGGAAAGTAATAAAACAACACAAGAGATGATGAAGGAGCTGTTGCAGAGTGGAGGTGAAGATGGTCTTGACCTTGGCTGGGAAAGCAGGGATGGGGCAGGTTGTCCTTTGATTGTTTTAAGAAGAACTTAAAAGATAGCCACAGAGCCAGAGTGAAGGAGGCCACTGTTTAGGGGAGAACCACTGGGTTAGCAGGGTAGTGAACACCTTTATCCCGAGATTTTCTAACAACGCCAAATTGGGGATCCAGGACTGACCCTGTTAATTAGCTATATTGCCGTTCACGTCCATCATCTGAGTCGTGGGGAAGGAGCAAAACTGATATTTATTGTGCTCACACTGTTTGACAGAGGGTGTGTGTGCATGTGTGCATGTGTTTGTGTTTTTGTACACACGTGTGTGTGTGTGTGTGTGTGTGTGTTTGTATGCACATGTCAGGAGAGATGGCTGAAGGGGGCCGCATGCAGCAACCTTCTGCACTTACAAGAAATAAATGAAAAGAAAAAAAAGAAAGAAATGAACAATAGCAATTTTTATCTCATATCTACTGATTTCTCACCCAGCCTTAAACGAGTTATTTTACTTTGGACTTTGCCATCTGCAACATGGAACATATGAATGCTAGTTTTTAGGAAGCAGGTCTAAAAGTGAACTTCATGGAAATTTACAAAAAGGGTATAATATGAAGAAAATCTTCATCAGAACAGAGACATAGAGGCGGGCAGAGATGTGAACTTCTGGTTGCTTTGATCCCAACCTCCCTGGTTTCCCCAGAGGGGCTAAGGCTGACTCCACTTCAATTTTATGAAGTTCCCATCAAGGTGCAGTTGCCTGAATGTACTGAATTCACAGATTCCAAACCCACCCCTGTCTGGCCAGGTGATGCAAAACAGCTAATGTTAAGATGTGACTCCACGGAGGCACCTCTGTTTATTGCATCATGTGATTTTTATCACTGATTAAGGTTTAGGGAGAGGGGGTTGAGAAGAGTTATAAGGGTGGGCAAAGCCTGAGGGCAGGATGGGCTTACTAGAGCAAAGCCTTGAGTTCAGAGTTATTTTCTGGGACAGGTGGAAATGATAAATAGAGGTGTTCATGATAACGGGGTCACAGCACTGAGTAGGACCATATTGTAGAAACTTCAAGTGACCAAGAAAGGTACTTTGATGGCTGATATTGGAGGTGGAAAGCCAGGGAAAGTTCTAGTGCTGGAAAGAGATGAGAGCAGAGCCATCCATGGAAGAACTATAAATGGGTTTCTTCACATATGTTCTGTTGCACCCTGCTCTCCTCTCGCTCCCGCTCTGGAATGACATCCACATCTCATGCCCAGCCCTGAGCCAGAACAGAAGCTGCAGAAGTGAGAGGGTCCAGGTCCCTCTCTTCACAATGGCCACAATTCCGTAGATTCAAAAGCTGCATCCATTTATAATTTCAGCTGAAGACTTGATTCTCTGAACCTGATGATACCCTGAGCACAATTTGACTTCAAAGTTTTGTGAGTTAATTCACAAAAAGTTCTTGATCCAGCAGCTGGTATATATCATAATGACCTCTAAAACATAGTACGAATATTCTTCGGATCATCATTGTCATTGCTTGCCAACAAACTTTACATCTTCCTCTGAGGTTTGTATCAGCTGCCACGGGTCCCCTAAAACATCCAACCAACATTTCCAATGGCCGATTGCCATGAGGAAGGGCCTGTTGGAGTTCACAGTGCAAAGAGGGTGATGAGAGGGTCTGACAGGTCCTGATGTGCAGACAACTGCTTGAGACAGTGTGGTACAGTGTGTTGGTTGTTGGGTTTTTTTTTTTGTTGTTGTTGTTCATTTGTTTGTTGTGGTTTTGTGTTTTTTTATATCTATACTAACTATCAGAGACTTATAGAAATAAGGGTTTACATGTCTGGCAATTTTAGTTCTCGTCCTAACTCCATGTCCCTTTTCCTGAACTCTTCATGGATTAAGAAATGTCTCTCCTTTGTCCTTTAATGGGAGACAAAGGGAGCAGAGTGACCCATTTCATTAGCAATAGTGGCAATCGCTGGGAAGCTCTGTACAGCGCAATAGATCCTGTGAACACTGTTGTGTAAACTCACAAGGATCACATGAGGTTGGCCTCAGTAGCTCCACCTTCCTGTTGGTGGAATTTGGGCTCAGTGAAGCTCGGTAACTTGCCCAAGGTCACTGAGCAAGAAAGGGATTGAAGTGGGACATAAGCCTTAGTTGTCTCATTTCATAATCCATGCTCTTTCAAATATTTTCAAGGACCTCTAAAATTAAAGGAATTCCAGGCCATTTATAAATTGTGAGTTGGGCTATTTACATAGGAAGATGCAAAAACAAACCCATTCATGTCATTGACGTCAACTATAACATGGGCACAGAGGGGGCTTGGTGTAGATCTTCACCCTTGATGAAGGTGAGTGAGAGCAATGTTTACCACTCCTGATGTGAACAAGTGGCCGGGGTTTAGGTGTTTGCTGCTAGAACATTCTTCATCAGAAAGAGAAGACACTAGAAGCTTCAGCAGATGGGTTGTTGGCCTCTCACTGAAAAGAACAGCGTTATATTAGAGTCTGCTGGGGTTTTACAAAGCCCAGATAGACAAGAGTTGCTGCACAACCCATAGGAGAAAAATTAAGCAAACTCAACTGTGTCATGGAGAGCGCAGCTTCCGTGTAAAGATTGCCACTTGGTTGCCTGTTGGCACCTCTCCTTCATGGCAGGTTTTCTCCGGAACCACCAGAGCCTGCCCCGCCCCTCGCCTCTGTGCTGGCCCTGGTGGAGATCTCCAAAGGACACAAAACCAGCAGTCACCGTGCTTTCAGCCCACAGCCTTCTAAAAATAGCTTCTTGTTCTCTATGTTTTAGGAAGGAGAAAATAACTCGCTTTACGTGAGGCATTCAGGGCTATGTTGTTCTTTGTGGTTGTGCTGTTGCTGTTGTTGTTTTTCTCCATTACTGAAAAGAGAAAGTTAACATTTGTTCCTCAAAACAAGTCTCTTCTCCATCTGGAAGCAATGGGGGGCCCTCAGCAGATCACCCCTGAGGACTGGCTGATGTTTATAAGATCTTAATCCTGGGAGGGACAGGCTGGCTTAGGAGACTGGTAATGGGATAAGAAACCTGTCCTCTCCAGGGCACCAGCTGGAAGCCAGCCCAGGCTCTTAATGACGGGAAGTCTCCTGCTATCCTGTCGGGAGGCTCACTCTGTGAAATGAGATGGCGGGCAGAGTCCAAGGTGGCTCCTGCTCTGCCTCCCCCAGCCCATTCCCATTTCAGGTTCAATGTCAAAGATTTCCACATAACTGTCAAGGAGGCAGGATCTCAGGACTGAGACAGCCATTACAGGGTTGACATGGCTGAAAAGCTGGAAAAACAGGAATGAATTTCTTTAGCAGTACAAAGGAATACCTATGGTGAATGCCGGGGCACCGTGCTAGCACAGAGATTACATCATTATGTAATCTAACCATCACAGCAGACCTTTGAAGCTGGGGTAGTGTCCTCACTGGTGTAGACAAGGAAACTGAGGAACAGAGAGGTTAAGTGATGTGCCACAGTTGTACAGATAATATGCCTTTCTAATGCTGGAAGCTGCAAACTTTTACCTGCTTACCTGCTGAGCTTCCTCCAATGGCGAATAGTCCATCCTGGAATCTTCTTACCTGTCCACAGGACACATACACACTGCCAGCATCAGCAGCCACATTCAAACCGTGACACAAAAATTATAAGCCACAAAATCACATTATGTCCGTAAATTACTGCAGAGTTAGAAATATTTACTTTTCTCTTTTTCAAGGGGCCTCCTTCCTAGTTTCTTAAATCCTGCTTTTCTATCCACGCAGTCGTTATTAGAACTAGTCCACTATTGCACCATGAAAGCTGCTGCAGACAAAAGGATCTAGCTGTATTCCAAAAAACTCAATAAAAATAAGCGATGGGTTGGATTTGGCCCATGGGTTATAATTTGTCAATGTTTAATCCTCCTCCGGGCTTCCTGGAGGAAGTGCCATTTAAGGTAGGCCTCAACGAACAGGTGGAATTCAAAATATGGAACTGGAAGAAGGGCTGGAGGTTACAAAAAAGAACAGAGTGAACGAAGGCAGAGAGCAGGAACGCAGAGTGAATCTAGAGATGGAGCATGTCCCAGGGTAAGGAGAGAAACTACTTGGGGCGAGAGAAGAGAAGGTACCGCCCGAGAGGAAGGGTGAGGCAGGCTGAGGGAGAAGCTGACGCCTGCCAGAGCAGCCAAGGCCGTGGTCTGTAATCTCCCCCAGTTTTACAAATGACTTCAAGTTGTAGTGCGGGAAAAGAGGTTAGAATTTGGGAGTAGAATGGTTTGAAATTGGTTTAGAATAGGAAAAAAATCACATTCTAGACCCACAGGGCCATGTCTGCTCTTGGAACTAGGTGGGCCCAGTTGGCCTGGCTGTCGTGAGGGGAAGAGAGACATGTAGAGTGGAAGGTTGAAAAGTATGTAGAATCTAGAATCAGGATGACTTTAGTGAAAACTAGCTGTGTGGCCTTAGCCCATTTACTTAACCTCTCTGAACTTGAGCCTTGTCCTGTTATGCTGAGTGAATGTGCACCTTTCAAGGATGTGGTGTGCATGACAGCAGATGGTACATACAATATATATCATCCATGTTGAGGAGATGATTTCTTGCTCAAGATCAAGGAGTGCTTCTGTAGAACGGGTGCTGTGGGAGAGCTCTGTTGATTTCAAGGTCAGAACATTTCATCTCCAACTGGGGTGTTGGGGCTGGTGAGAGTTGCTTCAAGGCCCTTTTGGTTTTACTTGGGAAGCCAGGAGGAGGAGTGGCTGCCTATGTACACTTCCCTTGCTCCCTGCACACCAGCCCTTTCTGAAACTCCCTGGGTGCTCCCCTTCTTCTCCGTCTTTGCATGGACTTTTCCCCCTGTGAGGAATAACCTTTTCTTTTCTTGTTCCCTTTGTAATCTTCCAGGGCTCAGGAACAAAGCTGCCTCCTGGGCCTTACTCAGTCTGCTTGTAGCCTTCAGTAAAATCCAAGTTTCTTAATAGCAGGTTTCATTACCTTTGTAACAATAGCCACTAATTTCTCCAGATTTTGAACATATAGGTTCAAATCACAGAATGAACAAAAATAAAGTAGCCACCATTTCTTCATTGCCTTGATGGAATGAGTAGCACTGGGCATTGTATGTTGTCACCTACTGTTAACAGCACCGCCCTTTATAGGGATTATTTTCTTCATCCACAAGAGACGAAACTCAGGCTCTAAGTGTCAGAGTATCAAAAAATCTATCCTCCGGTTTGCCTGCCTTTGGAGCTATAGGTCTTCAAGCAGACTGCTGCTTTTTACAGGACTTGGGTATAAAGCCACACAAATAAACAGCCTTGGTTGGCACTGTTCCTTGTACAGAGCAGTGCCCAGTCGGAGGGACCATTTGAACAGTGTCCTTGGAGTTCATTGTGTCAGTCCTGACACATCAGGCACCCTTAAATGCACATAAAAGGCTAATAGATCTGGCAGAACTGAACTTTTCCTGTACGTGAAAACACATATTTCCTAACAATGAAGGATCTGGAAATGGAGACATCTTCCAAATGCACAAATTTGAATGGGATCGGAACAATAGTGTTATCCTTGAACCAGGGGGCAGGCTCAGCATTTGCTTTGAGTGTGTGGTTTTTATCCTGCATCCGAGTCATCTAGAAGCAGCTCTTGGTACAAAGGACCAGGGTGCTGCTCACTGTGCATTCTGTCCAGCTGCACAGGGAAGGGCACAGCTGCTTAGACAGCCAGAGTCTTTGTGGCGAAATACTGCACTGCACAGGATGGCTGCTCCTTAAAGATGTCCCACAACCTGTGAATACTTATTTTCATAGCACTGGTTAGCATAGCCTTCCTGGCATTTTCTTAGTTATTGTGTTAAGACATTTATATTCTACCTTTACTAAGTTTCACATGTACCCTTGTAAGTGGCACCATAGGTGTAATCCCACCCATCACCCTCCCTCTGCCCATCCTCCCCCCTCCCTCCCCTCCCTCTCTCCCTTCCTTATATTCTTAGGTTATAACTGGGTTATAGCTTTCATATGAAAGCCATAAATTAGTTTCATAGTAGGGCTGAGTACATTGGATACTTTTTCTTCCATTCTTGAGATACTTTACTAAGAAGAATATGTTCCAGCTCCATCCAT
>CAUYPK010040057.1:0-33389 GCA_963574355.1 Loris lydekkerianus | reverse complement strand
ATTAGTGATATTGGTCTATAATTTTCTTTTCTTGTTGGGTCTTTCCCTGGTTTGGGGATCAAGGTGATGTTTGCTTTGTAGAATGTGTTGGGTAATATTTCTTCTTTTTCTATATTTTGGGAGAGGTTTAGTAGTATAGGTAATAGTTCTTTAAATGTTTGATAGAATTCTGACGTAAAGCCATCTAGTCCTGTGCATTTCTTTTTAGGGAGATTTTGTATAGCTGATGCTATTTGAGAACTTGATATAGGCCTGTTCAACATTTCCACTTCGTTCTGGCTAAGTCTTGGTAGGTGGCATGCTTCCAGGTATTGGTCAATTTCTTTCAGATTTTCGTATGTGAGAGTAGAGTGTCTAGTATTTGTTAAGGATTTTTTGAATTTCTGAGGCGTCTGTTGTTAATTCTTCATTACCATTTCTGATTGATGAAATTAGAGATTTTACTGTTTTTTTCCTGGTTAGGTTGGCCAAAGGTGTATCTATTTTATTGATCAAAAACCAACTTTTGGATTTATTAATCTGTTGTATAATTCTTTTGTTTTAAATTTCATTTAATTTTGCTCTGATTTTGGTTATTTCTTTTCTTCTGCTGGGTTTGGGGGTGGAGTGTTCTTCCTTCTTTAGTTGCTTGAGATGTCCCATTATGTTATTTACTTCCTCTCTTTCCATTTTCTTCAGGAAGTCTTGCAGTGCTATAAATTTCCCTCTTAGGACTGCCTTTGCAGTATCCCAGAGGTTCTAATAACTTGTGTCTTGATTGTTGTTTTGTTCTGAAAATTATGTGATTTCCTTCTTAATCTCGTCTATACCATCTATCCTTCAGCATAAGGTTGTTTATCTTCCATGAGTATGTAGGTTCCTGCTGTTATTGAGTTCAACTTTTATTCCACTATGGTCTGAGAAGATGCAAGGAATAATTTCTATTTTTTTTTAATTAACTGAAGTTAGATTTATGGACTAGGATGTGGTTGATTTTGGAGTATATTCCATGGGCTGATGAGAAGAATGTGTATTACATTTTGTTGGGATGAAATGTTCTGTAGATCTCTGTTAAGACCAGATGTTGAATGGTTAAGTTTAAATCTAAAATTTCTTTGCTTAGCTTCTTTTTGGAGGATCTATCCAGCACTGCTAAAGGGGTGTTAAAATCTCCAAATAGTATGGAAGTGGAGGAAATCAAGTTGCTCATGACTGTTAGAGATTCTCTTGTAAATTGAGGTGCATTCTGGTTGGGTGCATAAATATTAATAATTGAGATCTCGTTGTATTGAGTATTACCTTTAACAAATATGAAGTGTCCATCCTTATCCTTCCTTATTTCAGTTGGTTTAAAGTCTATTGCATCTGCGAATAGGATTTCAATGCTTGCTTTTTTCTGCTTTCCATTTGCCTGGAGTATAGATGCCCATCCCTTCACCTTGAGTCTATATTTGTTTTTTAATGTAAGATGTGATTCTTGTATGCAGTAGATATCTGGCTTGAGTTTTTGTATCCAGTCAGCCAACCTGTGCCTCTTTGGAGGACAATTTAAATCATTCACATTAATTGAAAATATTGATATGCCTTTCAAAGTACGGTGGACATTTTTAATCCTTTTGCGACTGCGGAAGTTGAAATTTGATCAAAATTTTGTGGGTGGGTTTACTTTTGTGTTGGAGGATTATGCTGATCTTTATGAAGGATATAGGTCTGAGAATGTCTTGGACAGCCGGTTTAGTTATGGCAAATTTCTTCAACATGTGAATGTCATTGAAATAATTAATTTCTCTGTCATAAATGAAACTTAGTTTAGCTGGGTACAGGATCCAGGGTTGAAAGTTATTTTGTTTTAGGAGATTAAAAGTCGATGACCACCCTCTTCTAGCTTGAAAGTTTTCAGCAGAGAGATCTGCAGTTATTCTACTATTCTTCCCCTTGTAGGTGATGGTTTTCTTTCATCTGGCTGCTTTCAGAATTTTCTCCTTCATATTAACTTCAATGAAATTGATTATGATGTGTTAGGGGGATGTCTTATTTGGGTTGAGTTGTTCTGGAGTTCTGAAACTGTCAGCTATCTGAATTTCAGAATCTTTTGGCATGTCTGGAAAGTTCTCCTTCATGAACTCATGGAGAAAAGACTCTGTGCCTTTTAAAGCTTCTTCATTGCTTTCAGGGATCCCTATAAGACGAATATTGGTTTTCTTCGAATTATCCCAGAGCTCTCTGAGAGTGTGATCTGTCTTTGCCCTCCATTTCTCTTCCTCTTTGAGAGTTTGGGAGTGTTTGAAAGCTTTGTCTTCAATGTCAGAATTCCTTTCTTCTGCTTGCTTCATTCTGTTATTGAGGGATTCTACTGTATTTCTCAGATCTTTGAGGGCTGCAACTTCTTGTCTCAATATGTCAAAATCTTTGGTCATTTGGTCTTTGAATTTGTTGAATTCTTGAGATATCTTTTGGGTTACTGCTTGGAATTCTAATTTGATCTTACTTGCTATCCAGATTCTGAATTCGATTTCTGACATCTCAGCTATTTATTTGTGCATGGGATCTTGTGCTGTTTCTGCCCCATTGTTCCTTGGGGAAGTTGATCTACTTTGATTATTCATATTGCCGGAGTTTTTCTGTTGATTTCACCTCATGATTGTTTTTCATCCTTTCCTCTGGCCATCCTCAGAGTTGGGGATGTGTCTCTCCAAGATTAGACCCCAGCAGGATCACTCTATAATTTCTGGATCTTTGTATGGAGTGGCCCTGTTTAGTTCCTCTGGGGCTTCCCCAGCCAGGGAGTTCTGGTTGTGGAAGCAGCTCTGGAGTGTGACACACCTGGATCCAGCAATATGGCAGGAGGTGGTGCGCATGGTTCTGGGAATCCCTGGTGCCCAGTGACTTTGGCACAGAGAGCCCAAGTCTCCAGCAGTCTCTGGCCAGGAGAAGGGCTCTGCACAGAGGCATGGAGGGCTCCAGAGGGCACACGGCTACCAGAGTCCCTGGTCAGATTAGTGGGCCGGTGTAGAGGTAGGAAGGGTTCAGGAGGGAGGATGCAGGGTTGCACAGCTCCCTCAGTTCCTGGTCAGGGCATGCAGAGCCCCGGCGGGCACAAGTCGTGGGTCAGGGTTCACTGCGCAGCTCTTATGGAGGTCCGGGCAGTGCCAAGCCCAGGAGTTTGAGGTTGCTATGAGCTGTAATGCCACAACACTCTATCCAGGGCAATAGCCTGAGGCTCCAGTGTGCCATAACCGGTCTCACTTTGCCCCTGAAGGTTAAGGCTATATGGCAGCTCAGTCCCCGCCTTTAGGCTGTTCAGTCTCTAGGTTACTAGCTCCCACCCAATCCTTGTTCTGAGGGCAGAGCTTTCCGGGGCAGTTCTCTCACAATGGCTCCCTGCGCCCCACAGCCAAACACTATTAGCTCCGTCTGGCTCAGCGGCTCAGTATGGGACCCTAGACAATGCCCAGAGTTCTCCACACTCCTGCTTAAGCTCTCCCAAGGCAGTTCATCTGAGTACCAAGTCCAAAAACACCGAAACAGTTCACAGGTAAGGCCTTTCCAGTTTGCAGTCTCACTGCTGCTTGTACTTATGGCTACTGGTGGGATTAGGTCAATTGAACGCACTCAACCACTTGCCAGTTTTCCACTGTTTTTGTCCTCCTCTTGAGGTCCAGAAGTCCCTTGCTGACACCCTGTATTCTCAAAGGGATGATTATAGGCAGATCCCACCAGCCAGAGATGCCTGGAGTCTTATCTTCCCAGACTAACCATGCCCAGTTGCAGGGAAGCTGTTACTCAGCCGCCATCTTGTTCCCTATCCTGTTTTTTATTTTTGTGTGACCTTTCACTTAAATTATTTTTTTATTTAATAATTTGCAAATAGAATGGTAATCATTTATGGTGCATGATATGATTCTTAAAAAATATATACATTGTGTACAGGCTAAATCGAGCTAATTATCATGTGCATTATCTCACATACAAGAGCTGTCTAGAAATTACATAGCCATGTAACATGAAAAATAGAGACATATATGGCTAGAGACTTTCCAAAAAGCCCTGGTACTTAACCTTTTGTGTATGTGATGAGAACACTTAAAATCTACTCTTAGTGACTTTCTAGTATCTAATAATGATATTGGTATTGATATTAACTATTGTGACCGCCTGGTACAGTAGATCCCCTGACATTATCCTTCTTTTCTAATTGAAACTTTGTATCCTCCCAGCCTCCCATTTCCCCAGAATTGTCTGTTCCTCCCTGGTACCAGCCTCTGGTAACCACCAGTCTCCTCTCTGTTTCCATGATCTCTCCTTTTTTAGATTTCACATATGAGTGGGATTATTGGATATTTGTCTTTCTATACCAGGCTTTTATTTCACTTAATGTTGTCCATGTTCCTTCATCTTGTCACAAATGATAGGACATTCATTTTTTAAGGCTGAATAGTATTAAATTGTGTATATAAACCATGTGTTCTTTATCCATTTGACCACTCTCATGAAAGCTTAGATTGGTCCCTTATCTTAGCTGTTGTGAATAATGCTGCAAAAATTCACAGGAGAGAAGATATTCTTTGTCATAAAAATTTTATTTCGTTTGGATATATATCCAGTACTTGGATTCCTGATCCATATGGTGGTTCTATTTTTAATTTTTTGAGGAACCTCCATGATATTTTTCTAGACTGGCTGAACTAGTTTGCATTATGACTAATAATGTACCAGCAATTCCTCTTCTCTGTCTTTGTCAACATTTATCTTTCTCTTTTTGATAATGATCATTCTAATAGGTGTGAATGATCCTGCATTGTGGTTTGAATATGAATTTCCCTGATGATTAGTGATGTTGAATATTTTTCATACATGTACTTGCCACTTGTATATTTTGATTAATCTTTCCTCCAGTCCCTTTCTCATTTTTTTAATTTGGTTATTTTTTTTCTTGCTATTTAGGTATTTGAATTTCTTTTGTATTTTGGATATTAAACCCTTATCAGATGTATAGTTCCTCCTACTTTGTGGATTATCTCATCAATCTGTCACTATTTCCTTTATTGTGCAAAAGCTTTTTCATTTGATTTTATCCCATTTTCTTATTTTGGCTTTTGCTGCCTTTGCTATGATTTCCTCCCCAAAAATCCATGCCCAGGCCCATGTTGTGGAGATTACCTGCTGTGTTTTCCTCCAGTTAATTTTACAGTCTTAGTTCTTACACCGAGGTCTTCAATCCATTTGAGTTGATTTTTGTTTACTCCCTCAAATAAGGGTCTAATTTTATTTTCTTGCTTGGGGGTATTTGGGTTTCCTAGAATTATTTATTTAATGAACTTTCTCCCCGTTTGTTCTTGCTTTCTTTGTCAAAAATAAATTGGCTGTAAACATGTGGATTTATTTCTGGATTCCTCACAGTGTTCCGCTGGTCTATGTGTCTATTTTATGCTAATGTACTTCTATATTGATTACTAAAGCTTTGTAGTCACATTTGAGATCAGGTAGTGGCAGTGTGAGGCCTCCAGTTTTCTGTTTCTTCTCAAGATTTCTTTGTCTATTTGTTATTGCTTATGTTTCCATACAAATTTTAGGGTTCTTTTTCCTATCTGGGGGGACAATATCAAGAGACTTTTGATAGGGATAGCATTGAATGTATAAATTGCTTTGCGTATATGGATGCTTTAATAATGTTACAATAATTTCTGTCTCCATGAATACCAATTATTTTTCCATTTATCTGTGATTTCCTCAATTACTTTCATTTTTTTTTTATTATTTTTAGAATTCTGGTCTTTCACCTCCTTAGCTAAAGTGATTGTGAGCACATTTTTTTTTTTTTTTTTTTTTTATATTGGAACTTTTTAAAACAGTGTTTACTTGATTTATTTTCTTGGTAGTTTGTTGTTAGTGTATAGCAACACTGTTGATTTTTATATGTTGATCTCATAGTCTGCAACTTTCCTGATTTTGTTTATTAGTGCACACAGTTTTTTAATGGCACCTTTTCTATAAGATCATGTTATCTTGTGGTTCTCTATGTATAAGATCATGTGATCTGAACACAGAGACAAATTTACTTTTTCCTTTTCAATTTAGATGCCTTCCGTTTTCTCTCCCATAATTACTTCAACTAAGTCTTCCAGTACTATGTCCAATAGAAGTCGTAAGAGTGGACATCCCTGTCTTATTCCTGGTCATATAAGAAGTACTTTTAACTTTTCATCTTTGTGTTTAATGTTTTCTATGGCCTTGTGATACATGGCCTTGATGGTGTACACTCCTCTGTATTATACCTCAGTTCATTGAGAATTTTTATCCTAAAGAGATATTGAATTTTGTCAAGTGCATTTTCTGCATAAATTGAGATGATCATTTGGTCTTTCATCCTGTTAATATGGACTATCACATTTACTGATTTGCATATGCTGAAATATCTTTGCATCCCTCTGATAAATCCCACTTGATCTTGTTGAAATGGTCCTTTTACTGTATTGTTGAATTCACTATGCTAGAATTATGTTAAGGATTTTTGCATATATGACCATCAGGGATATTGGCCTATAATTTTCTCATCTTATAGTATCTTTGTCTGGCTTTAGTATCTGGATAATACTGCTCTCATAAAATGATTTAGGAAGTATTTAAATTGGGGGGACAGTTTGAAAAGGATTGAAATTAATTCTTCTTTAAGTGTTTGGTAGAATTCAACAGCAAAGCGCCATCAGATTCTAGGCTTTTCTTTGATAGGAGAATTTGTATTACTGATTTAATCTCTTTATGCATTATTAGTCTGTTCAGATTATTCCTCTCTTCAAGGTGACCAACTGCTAAGAAATTTGCCCTAAATCTCTAGCTACAAATAATTCAGGGACTTTTCAGGAAGGGATATTGGAAATTATATGTTTAGCTTTAAGAGTTACTGCTGCTTTGGATAAAAATGCCTTCTTACAAGAATCACTGCTAGTATAAACAACATATCCAAGCTAACATAGTGGCTGCTGCCACCAGAAAGAGAGACAAATTGCTGTTGAATTGCCAAGAGCAACTGTTAGAATTACCTGGTGGGTGTATTAATAGGATACGTATTTGAGGGCTGAATATAAGTTTCATTACTGCCTTTAAAATATTCAGAGCATGTTGTCTTGAGAATTAATCATCTCTACTTGCATTCCTGGAGAGGATGGCTGAGATGGATCAGTATGAAGAGAAAATTACAACTGCTTAGTTAGGAATCCTGGTGGGCTATGAAACCTAGAAATATCTATTGAAGGCTCATATTTCCCATATAAACCATAAAATTTTAGTTTTATTTTTTTCTAGCTAGAGCATGGGTCTTGGGAAAAGGGGCTGACACACATATAAATGCGCAGTTTAGTATTATCACCATAATACATTTTCATAATTAGTTTTTGGTTGATATTGAAATAATCTTGGAGATTTAGTCCACATGTTGTTAGGTTTTATTGCATTATAATAATATGTGATACTTGTGATTTTTAGCAATACCAAGGGTATACTCATCAGGAGGCAAGTATATTTTAAATTTTTCAGTTAACGAAGTTGAATACATTAGATCATGCTCCTAATGCCAATTTTGATGCAATGAAATTTTGAGTGGAGACACAAATATTAGTAATATATGTGAGATATACAAAAGAAAACAGAATTATGAACATATGCAGGGAAAATATTTTGCCCTTTTTATATAAATTTAGAGCAAAGTAACACTAATAGTGCCCAGAAAGCTGCTTTATTAAAGCACGTATTCTTTATTTTGACCTGAAAGAATTTAACATTGTAAAAATATTTCATATTGAATGCATTCATCCCATATTAAAAAAATATGTTATTAATATGGTTCTAATAATCACACAATGCTATTATTTCCGTTCTTTAGAGTTTCACTTAAGCAGACATAACTACAAACTGCCTTAACTTTCTTATCCCTTGCTGCCCTAAGAAGTTTTAGTTAGGCTTCAAAAATAAGATATTGTATTACTAAGAAACAAGATGTGTTCACACAGTGTGATTTCCAAGACAATATTTATTTTCTTGAGAATACTTCTCCCTTCCTAAAGCACAGAATATGCCTAAAAGACTTTACATAATTTTTTTCAGGTATAATTTAGATGCAGTTATTGTAAAATTTAATAATGCAGCTTTCCTGTGAATAGACTCATAAATCACATTCTGGCAATTCAAGTACCCAAATGCCACAAAGGTAAAAAGAAGATAAAACAATTCTAAAATCTGGCCATTTGAATGTGTGATTGCTAGTAATAATAAAAAGTCAGGTCTACTGAGCTATGTCTAAGATAATGATTCCTTTTGTTTTTAAAACTATTCCACATACATAATAACATCAGTAGTTTTACCATCATTATCAATGACTTCAGTGCTGATCTATGTTAATGACATACTGAACAATATTAACAAAATCAACATGTGCACCATTGGAATTTGATCATAAAGAAGTACTAGAGAGTTTAAGTATTGTTATGTATATATACTAATATTTTATACACACACATGGACTCCAAGGGAACTGCTCATTTGCTCACAGTTTACATTTTGTGTTTTTATTTGTGTTTGGCTAAATGTGATCTAGTAACAACAATTACAGTCTCGAGTGGCCTCTCAGTTCTGCAGAGGGCCAAACATCTATGAAACCCAGGTTTGTGAATAAGTCTACTGTTTCTGGGGAAAAAAAAAAAAAAAAAAAAAAAGATTTTGATTGGCAAGGAATCTTATTCTCCCAATATTCTCCCACTGCTGTGGCTGCCCTGAGGCCTGCTTCCCCTCCTCCGCCTTCATCTCTCTCTTTTATTCCAGTTGAGGTGTTCATCTTTCAAGAGATCGAGCCCGTAGGCTGGGGATAACTGGGCTAAACAGAAGACCTGTTCATAGTGAAAATAACATCCCTACCCGTATACGAATGCATGAGGGATCCATAGATGTTTCATATAGGTCAAAATTTGTCCTGTTTTTACCATCAGCCTAAATCCAAAAACTATCCCAGTGCCCCTGTACTGTGATTTGCAGGGACCCCGACTTGCCATTCACCAACAATAATTTTCATTGTTTTTATCACAATTCTTGTTCCCAATTTTTCTGTTCATTCTTTGTGTTCAATCCCCAGCAAGATAACTCAATACTGATTCCAGTAACTCCAAGAGGGACAATTTCTTTTATTTTCTTGGTCATAAGGGGTTATTTCTATCGCACTAACCAATATTAGGGCAAAATGAGCTTTTCTTCAGACCAAAGTTCCTAGTGAAAAATGCATTGGTATGGCTCTTATTAATATTACTGTGGAAAGGACAAACAAAATGGAATTTAAAAGTCATTATTTTTTGCTAAACACAAAAATCAGAGACAGAGATGGAGAGAAAGGTGAAAGGTGAGAGAGAGACAGAGAGAGGGGGAAAGTGCAACCAGAGGGTAAAAAGTATACATTTAAATTTATTTTTTTTTTCACTTTTTAAAAATTCAGATTAATTCGAGAATACAAAGAATTAGGTTACGATGTTTGCGTTTGTTCAGTATGGTCTCTGCTGCAGTTGTGCCCCCCCCAGGTGTGCCATACACCCCCACATGGTGACTATTAAGTGGGAGCATGCCAATCCCCTTCCTTCCTTCTCCCTCCCCTCATCTTGAATTGAATTGAGTTTTTCTCCTTTGTGGGCTTCAGGTCCCATCTTTTCTTTTTTTTAATTTTTTTTTTTTTTTTTTTTTTTTTTTTTTTAAGAGACAGAAGCTCACTCTGTTGCCTTGGGTAGAGTGCCATGGCATCATAGCTCTTAGAACCCAAACTATTTGACTCAAGAGATCCTCTTGCCTCAGCCTTCTCAGTAGCTGGGAACAATAGGTACCTGCCACAATGGCCGGCTAGTTTTTCTGTTTTTGGTAGAGACTGAGTCTTGCTCTTGGTCAAGCTGTTCTCCAACTCCTAAACTCAAGCAATCCACCTGCCTTGGTGGATTGGTGGATTATTAAATCTTTATGATTTAATAATAAAAAGAAAGAAAATAATTCTGTCACATAGAAGGTTGTAAATAAGGAAATTTTCCATGTCTATTGAGATGATCATGTGATTTTTAACCTTCATTTTCATATGTTAAACTATCCTAAGTTTTCAAGTCCACTTGATCATGGTGTATGGATGTTTTAATGTGGTATTGAATTTGCTTGCTAGTATTTTGCTCAGGACTTTTTGTATCAATATCAGGGATATTCATCTATAGTTTTCTTTTAATTTAATTCTGGCTTCATAGAATGAGTTTAGAATTGCTCCCTCCTCTTCAATGCTTTGAAAGACTTTAAAGAGGATTGAAGAGAATGCTTTAAATATTTGGTAGAGTTCTCTAGTGAAGCCATGTGACTCTGATGTTTTTGTTTTGGTAAGTTTTTGATTACTATTCTAATTTTCTCATCAATTATATATCTGTTAAGGTTTTTATTTCTTCATTATTCAGCTTGGTATGATGCATTTTTTTAGGAACGTGTCTATTCTAAGTTAGAAGACTTTTATAAATTTCTTAATTTCTCTGATATCTGTTTTAGTATCTCCTTTTTATCCTAATTTTAGCCACTTGACCTATCTTTGTCTTAGTCTAGCTAAGAATTTGTTATCTTGTTGATAATTCTTAAAAAAGACTCTTAGTTGCATTGAATTTTTCTTTTACTTTACTATTCTCAATTTCTCTTTATTTTCATTATTTTGCTGAGTTTCAGTTTCCTGGTTCCTCTTTCTCTAGTCCATTGAGGTATATGTTTAGGTTGTTAACTTGATATCTTATTTTTAGTGTAACCATTTACCATTATAAGCTTCCCTCTTAATATTTCTTTTGCTGCATCCCATAAGTTTTCCTATGCTTTATTTTCTCTATATCTTGTCCTGACCCACATTTTGATTGCATTAAAAATCCAACCAATGTTTAAAAGTATTTTAAAATATGTATATATTTGTACATTTTCCTAATTTCTTCTTCTATTGATTTCTAGTTTCATTCATATTGGTCTGAGTAGACACTTTGCATGATTTATTTTCTCACGTTATTCTCCCTTGTTAAAAGTTTATTTGAATGTTTTATTTTATTTGTTTTTTAAATTTTAGAATATTAAGGGTATGCCAATATTTTTGAAATTCTTATATTGGTTAAGACTTGAAAGTGTTAGTCTATCTTGAAAAATGTTTCATGTGCTTTTGAAAAAGAATATGTATTCTTGCTGTACAGCTTTTCAGTTTAATGTAATCATTTGTTTACTTCTGGTTTTGGTACCTGTGCTTTCATGTTTTTATCCAAAAATTCCTTGTGCAGACCAGTATTAGGAAGCATTTTCCCTGTGTTTTCTTCTAGTAAACATAGAGACCATGTACCTGGTCTTACATGTTACATTCAGCAGTTCCACTAATAGGTCCTTACTCAAAGGAAATGAAATTGGTGTATCTAGGAAATATCTTTTTTTGACAGAGTCTCACTATGTCGCCCCTGGTAGAGTGCTGTGGCATCACAGCTCACAGCAAATTCAAGCTCCTGGGCTTAAGTGGTTCTTTTGCCTCAGCCTCCCTAGTTCCTCAGACTACAGGCGCCTGCCACAACACCCAGCTACTTTCTTGTTGCAGTTGTCATTGTTGTTTAGCAGGTCCGTGAGGGGCTAGAAGCGCCAGCCTCGGTACATGTGCTACAAGCGCCGAGCCTATCTAGGAAATATCTTTAATCCCTTATTTATTGCAGCATTATTCACACTAGCTAAAATATGAAATTAACCAAAATGTCTATCAACAGACAAAAAGATAAAAGGTGTTATGGTGTGTACACAATCACAATGAAATACTACTAGACCATGAGAAAGAATGAAATTCTGTCATTTGTAGCAACATGGATGTTTCTTCATGTTCTTCAGATTGGATCATTTTATTGATCTTTCTTCAAATTTATCTTTTTTATACAGTGTCTGATCCTTCACTAAGTCTATTAAGTGAAATACTTTTTAATTTTGCAAGTTTCACTTGGTTTGTATTTATAGTTTCCACTGCTTTACTGAGATTTTCCACCTGTTCTCTCATTATTTCCTATGTACAAGTCTTTTCAGGAAATGTGTGTTGTATGTGTGGGTCCATTAACACGTAGAGACATAGACGCATACTGCTTTGTCATTGATCATGGGTCACATTTTTCTACCCATGTTTGTTCTTTTAACTTTATTGTATTCTGATACATTTTAAATAAACCTAGATTATGTCATCTTCTATTAAAAAGTGCTGGATTTTTTTTTTCTCTGGCAAGCAGGTAAAAAACTGACAGTTCGGGCAGCGCCTGTGGCTCAGTGAGTAGGGCGCCGGCCCCACATACCTAGGGTGGCGGGGTCAAACCGGCCTCGGCAAAACTGCAAAACAAAACAATAGCCAGGCATTGTGGCAGGGGACCTGTACTCCCAGCTCCTGGGGAGGCTGAGGCAAGAGAATCGCCTAAGTCCAAGAGCTTGAGGTTGCTGTGAGCTGTGCCGCCACAGCACTCTACCGAGGGCAACAAAGTGAGACTCAAAGACTGACAGTTCCTCTTTATCCTATCATGTTTGGGTTTGTTTTGGTTAACATAAGCTTGCTTTCTTTTTTTCTATCTTTCTTTTTCTTTTTTGTATTACACCTAAAACCAGGTCTTCTGGGATGAACCGAATGCCTAAGATCCTCAGTGCAGTCTCATAGCTTTGGCTGATCAATCTTGCAACATTATCTTGGATTAATTGTTATTAACATTCATCTCTTACTCTACCCCTATGGGGCCCCACAGAGTCTCACTTTAAACCTGCTGAACACTGCCTTTCTACATGTAATTTCTCCGCAGACCTCTGGAGCCACCGTATTTGCCTAGATTACTCTTTTCTTGAATACCACCCTAAAAATTCCGCTTTAGTAATTCCATACTCCAGCCTGCCTTCACAACAAAATGTGGTTTTCTTTTCCCTTTGTGTACAGTGTTCTCTTCTCTGTGTTGATGTCAGTGAAGTTGTTCTAGTCAAAAAGCTGGCCAAAACAGGAGACTCACCTGGATGGCCTTTTTATTAAGCCTTACTGATCTGCAGTGTATGGACAGTACCAAAAACCAGTTGTTTCACATGTTCTGCCCAGTTTTTTATTTGTTCATGGTGAGTGGGTAATTCTAGTACCAAATGATACATCCTAACCAACAAAACCACCTTTTAAACATAAGTACCTATAATATATTTAAGACCTGACACTTAATTGTCCCAGTTTTATCAAGCAGACAGGGCAATTTGTTTACAGAATAAGAATGATAAGGCAGATATACAAAAGAATTGGCACCATCTATCATCTAGGACTGTATTGGAATGGAAGTATAGCAACAGGGTGAAACAAGAGACAATGCGTGTTCACCTGGGTAAGGAAAGTCTCTGCTCTCAGGAGAAAAGGTATCACAAATCTAGGGAGTGCCCAGACACTGAATAAATTGACCACCAATTACACTCCAGAGCGGACACCGAAGCTTAGTTTTATACACTCAAGCACTTAATCTATCTTTGGATTATTTTATGGGATCCCTTGATCTGAGTCTTATTATAAAAATAATAATAATGCATAAGCCCAGTGGCAAAAAACAGAAAATTGTATTGTGGAAGAACTTTCAGGGAGAATCAATAGATAATTGGTTCCCTAATGGAGAGTTTTTTGTTTGTTTTTGTTTTTTTCCTTAAGTCTTGGCCATAGGTGCAATTGGGCTAGTTTGAGAACTGACTTAGGTAAGGACATGAATATGTATAAATAGACATATAGAGGGTGAAAAAGGGAGACTCTGGGGTCATGCGTGATGAACTGCTAAAATATCAACTGAATTTATATTCCGAACACTAAGGTTAGCAATTTTCTACATTTCTGATACCATAAAGATAGACATTTATTTTGAAGATTCATTTAATGCACTTTCTCGTGATGCCTGGATATTGCTAGCTTGTTTCTTCTCTGTTTGGCAGGATCTATCTACATCGTTTGGCCTCCAATGACAATCAAGCCCAGACATGTGTACCTATATGGCTGTGGATGGTTTATGCAAACTCTTGGCAAATATTAGTCTCCAAATGTGTTCCGTACAGATAATTATAGTACCTACATGCAGAAATTTATTTAAATATAACTTAGAATATATTTATAATGTCTTATTCATAGTAAGCCCTATATAAATATTAACTATGACTAATAGTTTAAATTTATGCCAAAGTGGAAAGAAACTTTTCTCATATTTTTCACTTGTAAAATAATTTACTTCCTACCCTAACATAATTTAATTTATTTTCACTCTAAGAAATCTCAGAGAACATTTGGATAATAATATAGATGGTAATCAATAATATAGATGGTAACATTTAGATAAAACTAAATTATTATATTAACACTGTGATGGCAAGAGGACATATCAGTATGTTTAAGATCATTTATTTACATGTGATTTGTCTAAGTCCTATGTGTAGAAGTAAAAACACTATTATACCAGGAAGATCATGGCATTAAAGCATCACGATGCTGACATAAATAAATTTATCCCTAGAAACCTTTACTCAAGAAAATCTTGTTAAATGATGTTTATTAAATTTTGCCTAGAATGATATAGCTCAAATTGGAGATTTTTAAAAACAAGCTAAAATATTAATTTTTCTGTACTGAAAAAGTGAAAGAAAAACTAGGTAATTACATTTTATAAATAGTTTAACAAAAAACTAGATAGTTTTACAAATAATTTTTCATTTTCTTAAAAATAACTCACAAGCTTTCTAAGAAATTATTACTATAATAACACAAGAATTATCTATGTGTAAAAAGAATCTGTAATTATTATCAGCATACTATATATTTATATTTACAATGGTATGATACATTTCTATATACTTTTTATTCCAACTTTTATTAATTATTTAAATATACATTTAAATGTAAAAATGCATTTTCATTATGGAAAAAAATTAAGTAAAAAAAAGATGTTACCAAAAGTAATTGAGAAATTACTGGAAATGCTAGATATATTAATAAGCTAATGTACTTCAATAATTAAGGCAACTAGATTGTCAATAAGAAATGCCTAGCAGCAAGTACAAAATAAAATTTTCCCTAGATTAATATATAAATTTTCTATAAGATTTATTATACTGAGAAGAAATAAAATTATTCCAGGATAAGAATTATTATTTTACCAAGTGAACAACATGAGGAAAAGTTCCTTTCAACTTTGGGTTTATGGCAGATCAGAGCTCATAACTGTCATTTTAAGGTAGCTATTTTCACTTTGAGGGCAGACAGGTGAATGAGTATCCAACTGAGGATTTTTTTTTTTTTTTTACTTTCTACATTTTCTAGAAAACGACTAATAATAGTTTTAGTCTAACATTCTGCTATGGGAAAGAATATAGTGAAAATAAGCTATTTAGTCGTCATATTTATAAAAGAGTATGAATGTCAACTTCCAGGAAATTTCTTTTATTGTTAAGAGTATAAGTGTTAAAACAGTTGTATCAATAAAACATATATCTTTGTTAGCACCCATTCATTAATTAATTATACATACACTCACACATAACTGGTTTCAAAACCTCTCCAAAAATAGAGGCATAATCATTGTTTCTTCTTTACCAAGCTGTTTTAACTTAACTAATTTTAATTAAAAAATAAAAACATTGATCATAAATAATATGTGTAGTTCTATCAGCACATGATAAATCTTGACTCTTGATGCTATAAATTTTCTTCCATAATACATCCCAGTCAAATTAACAAAAGAGGATTCATTCAACATCTCGCTGCAGAAAATAAATTTCCTTATTCCTAACACTTCAGAAATATACTGACAGATTTATATGTTATATAAAATATAACCAGATGATGTATCTTATAATTTTTTTCTTAGATATTGTTTGTTTGGTTTATAGCTGATATGTACTTAGAATTCAATTGAAATTGACATAAAATTGGTAAACCTATACTACACATTTACCATAATTTATGCATTCTTATGCAGGATTGGGTTGTTTGCTGAATCCTAATGACTACATTAGGGGATATGGTGTTAAAGAATTCAAAGAAATTTCCTGCCTTTTCCCCCCTTCTTAGTTGCTGAAAACAGAAAGAACAAAAATGTCAGAGGTATCCTGCAAATTATAGTGTATGAATGTCAGCTGAAATAGAGATAACAAAAAAATAACTTATTTTAGGTAGGATTGTCAGACAAGGGTTATGTGAAATATTAACATGAAATTGAGACCTAAATAGAGTTAAACAGGTTACATAGAGGGAGCAAAATAACATTCTTGTTGGAAGAAAAAACATGTACAAAAACATCAGCAGAGGAATGAAGAGAGCTGTTGATTAAACTGAAAGGTGGACATTATGACAAGAATGTTAAATGTCAAATCAGAAATTATGCAAGTATCTGTGCAGCCTTTGCCTGCTTGCAAACTAACAGGTTAGCCTACCGCAACTGTATAGGGAACATCAGAGGATGAAAGATGCATGAGTCAGAGAATAAAAACAATTGCATCATTGTAAAATAATAGGAGCCAGAGTAACAGTTAGTGGCAGTTCTCTAAGCTCCAATTCCTACAGGGCAACGCAAGGAGTATCAGATTTTACCTGAACGTGGAGTGGAATGTGTTACAGAACAGTGACATTGATACTAGAAATCTCAAGGTCATGTAGGGACCGCTGGCAAAGTGGGCGAGCCTAATATATTTACTACCTTGAAAGTCTGCTCTAACTAAGGACAGAGATATCTCTATCCTTACTATCCAAAGTAGTTTGCTATGTAGACATCCTTGAAAAAAAATATATGGTTAATTTAGCTCTTTATAGACATGAAGTGATGAACTGGTACAAAAGGAAAGAAAAAATGCTAGGATGGAGACAAACATTTCAACAATTTGTAGCCCAGAGTAATGAATTAACTATTTTTTCCTGGTTGCATTAAGAAGACACTGAAGAACCTAGAAAAATTAAATTTATATTGGTTTTAATATCATGCTTTGTTGGAGACAAACAACAAAGGAAGCAAGATTGGTTAACATGTCATTAATTAATGCAAATAAAAATACTGGTACAAAACTTAAATGGTAGCAATATAGATGGAACACAGAAGATATGTCTAAAAATTAAATTGTAGTAATGGAATTGACATAATTTATTGTGACTTTGGCATAGGGAGTGTGGCAATAGTAGGGAAAAAGTGAGAAAAAAAACCAACAATATTATATTTGTGCATAAAATCCTGGGTAAGCACTGCTCCTATTTGACGAGACAGAATGAAACTTTGACATGGCGTTTGAGGGGAACAGAGTTCTGTGGCCATTTAAATGCTGATATTTTTGTTAAATGGCAAAGATGAGATACCCACACTCAACTAAATATTCCAATGCAGTGATCAGAAAGCTTTATTAGTTTGTGTGTCATCGATCATTTAGATTGTATGGAAAGCCAAGGGACTGATGACAAAGGAAGAGAAAGACAAGATGTATTTCTGCACAGATCAAAGTAGTCAGCGCATGGAAACAGGTGAATCAGATTGTGAAGGAGAGAAAAGAAAAGAAAAAGCTTTAATTAAAACCAAGAAATAAGAGTGCCGAAAGAAGTTTTTCTATCTTACTATAGTAATTATCCCTGAAGGATCAAAGTAGATGAGGATAAAGAAGATGCAAATATGGCTGATACCCTTGGCAAGAACTGAAATGATGGAGGCCAATTACTTCTAAGAATTTACAGTTAAGAGAGCAAACGAGACCAAGGTAATTGTATAGTGCAACAAATTTGTCATGGTAATATATTCTAACTGGTTATATTCCAATTGCAGGCTTCCTATGTAGTGTAAATTTTTCAGTTTTTCCAAGTATTTCCTTCTTTAGTTATAAATATATAAATTTTTAATGTAATGAAATGGATCAAAAGGAATCATTCTAATTACAGATTTCTCAGGTGCACTTTGTATTTTGTTCTCCCGCCTAAAAGCCTACCTAAAAATATGCCCTGCTACACTACCTATGATTCAGAACAGTATATAAATAGTATCTACCTGCTTTTAATTTGGGGAATGCACCTTTGAAATACTATTGTGTAGAAATTCCTGAAGTTATTGAGAAGCTAAATAGCTATTTAGTAGGCCCTCCAGATTAGATTTACTGCAGTCCAGCTGTCCATTAAAATAACAGTACTTCGTTGTATGAGAAAACAAATGTGGTGCATTTCAGTTTTATATTAGCATGCACATTCTCTTAAAAAATACGTCATATTTCATAGAACAAGAGTGATTTTTTTTTAGCTTTGTAATCCAGTGGCACCGGCCACATGAGTAGTTACATAGATGAAGGGATGCATGTTCACTTACGGGAAGTGGCATTTCTGATGGGGATTTTAAAAGTCATACAGTATGCATGGAAAGTGTGTCAGTACAAAGGAAAAACATTTCCTACTGAGAATGAATGATGTGAGGAAAGGCTTAGGAGTGGACGACTGCAGAACACGTTACCAAAAACAGTGGTAGTTGGAAGTGGAAATACAACGGAAAAAGAAAGTGTGGTTCAACTTTAGCTAGGACAAATTATAGAAGACAAATCAACATTTTTTTTTCTTAAAAATAAATTTTATTTGTGCATTTAAGGTATATCACATAATACTAAAATAGAAAATAAAATGCTTAATATAATGAAGCAAATGATATATTCATCATCTCACATAGTCACTTGTCTGGTCTTTTTTTGCTTATGTGGCAAGAACAGCTAAAAAACATGCTCATTTAGCGTGAATCTCATATAAGTACAATTTTACTAACTATAGCCCTCATGATACACATCAGGCCTCTAGTTTTATTTATATATGTGCTACTTTTTATTCTCTGGAACTACTATTTTGTTCTCTATTTTAATTTTTTTTGACTCTACATGTAAGTAATTCCAAGTAATATATTCCTTCATGTGTCACACTTATTTCGTGTAGCATTATGTCCTCCAGACTCATTCACGTTGTGCCAAATGGTAAGACCTCACTCGGTTTTAAGGCTGAGTAATACTCGACTGTGTACATGTACCACAGTGTTGATGAACACTTAGGTCGTTTCCATATTTTGGCTATTGAGAATAATGCTGCAAGCACATGGGAGTGCAAATATCTTCAAAAAGTGGTGATTTAATTTCCTTTGGGTATATACTCAGAACAGGGATTGATAAGTTATATGGAAGTTCTATTTTTAATAACTTTAAAATCCTCCACACTATTTTCATTGGCTGACCACTCTACATTCCCACCAACAGAGTACAAGCCGTCTCTTTTCTCCACATAACTTAAACAGTAATTGGCAAATCCATACTTGGGGCCCTAGTCAAAGGTGTGTTCAGTGACTGAAGATAAACATTAAGAAATTGAGGAATACAACATTATGTTTGGAAAAAAAAAGGTAGTTTGTTTTAATTTAGATGGCTTGTTCAATGTTCTTCTCTGATATCCCCATGATTTTATATGCACTTGAAAAATATAAAAATGGACCTTTGGGAAAAATATTGTGAATAATCAATTTAATTAACATGGTCATGTATGATTTCCTTTACCAGTATGAGCTTCTGTACATAGATGCACACTGAAAACTTAAATGTTAATAATTTTATTTGAAAGTAATAAAAACCAATGTTTAGGTGTCAGTCACCATAGTTGACACCAGAGATGTAAATCTGAGCCTGATTAGGACCCTTCTAAAGAGTGGCTTGATGACAGATAAAATTCAAAGTAACTATCTTTCCTCACCACACATATGTGTCTGCACACACACACACGAATGATGTTATCTATTTCAAATCTTACACTACAGTGAGAAATTTGTATACAAGTCTCATATAATTTTCTAATTAATATTATAAAAATAAAATATAGGAAAGAGTTATATGGAGGAAACAAAGTTTTAAAGGGGAAAGAAAATACAAGAAGGTAACAACTAAAATGCACGCTGTTGACGGAGTTGAGATGTGTGACCAGGTGTTGGCGCTCTTCACCATTTCACACACGTGGGGGCTGAGAGCCAGGCAACACCAAAACTATCTTCTCTACACAATGTTGAATGGATTCAAATTGTATGCTTTCCTGGAAAAATTTACTTCAGAAAACTTCTTTGGCCTGAATATAATTAGTGGCTATTTCCCATGAAACAGATCAACAAATAGTCACCACCATTCCCTAAGGGTTGCTTTTTAATCATATTAAGTGACTAAAACCATATCTGAATGTCATTTGATATGTCATGAGCATAACATGCTCCTTTAAGGGGTCAAATAACACTTAACTTTTAAAATAAATCAATTCATTATATTTTTATTTTTAAGAAACTAAAGCCATTATAATTAATGAAACCATAGTAGTTGGAAAGAAGTGAAAACAAAAAAAAAGGGACTTTGGCTTAGGTCTAATGTTTTGAGACTAGCACTGCATATTTGTTTTTTGCATTGGAAACAGGGCAATTCAATTAACCTTTTGCACATGATATGTTTTGGTATAAGCAGTTTATTTCTGCCATCTGTTTTACTTGCAGGATCTAATTCAGCAGTGATAATATCATTTAATGGAAGGCAATTGAATATGCTAGACAGCTGCTTAATATCCTTATTTTAATAGATAAAATATTTTTCATGGAATTGTATGTATGTAAAATATTTGTTGACACACCATTGTTTGAGGGCATAATTTCAAATTATGTACTGGAATACATATTTAAATACCACAAGATAAATTTCTGCTTACAGTCTATTAAATTGTTACTCTTGAAATTCCCTTGAAAATGATTGGCACATATTTAAAGGAAGTAATCTTCTGGTTGGGGCATCATAGCCTGTACTGTCAAGATATTTATGTTTGGAGTAGGGCACCCGTAGCTCAGTGAGTAGGGCGCCAGCCACATGGGTTCCAACCCAGACCCAGCCTGCTAAAACAACCATGACAACTGCAAGAAAAAAATAGCTGGGTGTTGTGGCGGGTGCCTGTAGTCCCAGCTACTGGAGAGCATTGCTTAAGCCCAAGAGTTTGAGGTTGCTGTGAGCGATGATGCCAGAGCACTCTATCCAGGGTGACAGCTTGAGACTCTGTCTCAAAAAAAAAACAAAAAAAAAAAAACCAAAGATATTTATGTTTCTGCATATGTGTGTACGTGTGTGTATGAATGTGCTTTAAGAGCCCACTGAAACCAAAAGCTCTTTATCAGAATCTCAGTGATGTGAAAGGTTAAGGCATTTTTGCATTCTTGCTAGTATGTTTCTTTTACCATTTTTCTTGCTGCAAATTATTTAACCTTTAAATTTTTTCTAAAACTCAAAATATAACTGAAGTTCTGGAACTAACCATCATAGTAATGTTTATACTTGATACATAGATCTTTCTGGTAAACATCTGAGTGCCTTTCTTGACAGACCTGTCAGGGTGGAGCGTTGATCGAATGAACCCCAAGTTTAACGCTCTCAACCATATCTAGTATATATTACATTTTACATAAATGTTACTGCTGATGGATGTCATTTTATTAAAATTACCCTCTACTGTTCTAGAGAATAATAGGAAATGAAAACCTATTTTGTCACAGTGCTTATGAGAAATGCCATGTTTATCTTGTCACTCACTCTCATTTTAGGAAAAGGCTGACTTTCTTGACCTCCTTAGCATCTTACCTTTCCAAACCTGAGATCTTGTCCCTCTTGCTGAGATTTTTCACAAGTTACAAATGCACCTTTGTCTTGAACATCGAGAATTAAATTCACATCTTTATTCATTAATCATTTATTAGTTTTAATAGCATTTCTAGTGTTGGAGTACATAATTAAGGATATGCACATTTCTTAGTAACCTGCAAATCATGCTGTCCATTTTTTCTATATCTGTTTAAACTTCTATCAAGCATATTCACTTTATAGTGTAAATATTTTAAAGTTCCTTTTACATGGACCAGGTAGTAATTTTAAGCAGAAATACCGTCAGATAATAAGTAAGCACATAAAGTAATTAAATAAAAATTTACCTGACAGTATAGGAAGCATTGCCTCTGGTAATACTACACAGAAAAACACTATTAAATTATTCCCAGTATGTTGGAGAATGCGCATACGTTAAAGTCTCATTTGATCACCCAATTTTGGCAAGAGTAGTCTGAATGCATTCCAACAGGTGTTTCATTTTTCTTTTGCTCCTGACCTGGTAACAATTTCCCTCTACTTTTACTGTCATGAGTTTATCTTTCCTTTTCTAGCAGATATGGATCAATTTAGTTGCATGATAGAATGCATAGGACAATTTCATAGAAATATTGATAATGCCTGCATGCACTGTTGAAGTTGTCATTCCTTAATCCTGAACTTCCAGATGTCTTTTTAGTAATTTTCTCCCTAGCCTATTTTTAAATGTGACTATTTTTATATGAAGAAATATTTATTGCCCTACAAGAAGATAGAAATATACTGTTAGAGGAAACAGGATGTTCTAAATTTTATAGTAACACTTGAACAGACTATGGCTTTTCTCTTTAAATCACCTACATGTAGCCAGGATTAATTTATTGTCAATTGTATCTCTTTGCCCCAAAGTTTATATTCCCACATACTAGGAGCCAGAAATAATATGAGGTATTTTTTCACTTTCCAGCAATAAACAACAATTTGACTCTCTTTAATATTCCATTGCAAGTATTTTTGTATTTTGTGTCCCAATGAAATGATTTTTGAAGCAATTAAATAGCAGTTGAGAATATCTTGTATGAGTGTTTTAAATTCTAATTTGTTAGTTAAAATAAAGAAAAATTTGGATGCTCTTACAGAAAACACACACACACACAATTGAGTGTCTTTAGTTTTCTATAACTGTGATCCTGAAAACTTCAAATGATCACACAGCACTGAATAATCTTTGGGAAAAAATTATAAATAATGTTGACCACAAATAGAGTCTACTTAAATATGAGTGTCAAGGCTGAATGTAATAAAATCCGCTGTGTTATAGTTTTCTCACTGCCTTCCTTCCTCATTACTTCCCTAAATTCAGTGACTTTTCTCAAAGGACAGTGATGATATCATTAATCACAGGGTTTTTAACATTACATGAGAAACAAAATTATAGCAAATAAACTGCAACTATTATTATATATAAAATAGACACTACTTCATAGATAATGTGACTTACTCAAATGTATTTTGATTTGTAATAGAATGTTTTATACAATAAGATTCTTTGTATATTTTGGATTCAAGTTCTGTATCAGATATGTATTTTTAACTATTTCCTTGCTGTTGATAGCTGTTTCTTTTTATCGTTTGAACAGTATATTTCACAGAAGTTTTTAATTTCAATGAGTGCCAAAATCATTTTCAAGTGGATTGTAATTTTGATATTATATATAAAAAGTCATAACCAAACCCAAGGCCACTTACATTTTCTTCAATGTTATTTCCTTGAAGTTTGGTAGTTTAGCAGTTTACATCGAGGTCCACAATCAGTTTTTATGTAGTTTTTGTGAAAGATGTCAAGTCAGTGTCTAGATTTATTTTTGTGTCCCCCCCTTCATCTCCAGCACCATTATTTGGAAAGTTTAAACTTTATTCCTTGGATTCCTTTGCTCTTTTGTCAAAGAACAATTCATTCTTTTGTGTGCACCTGTTTCTGGATTTCCTACTATGCTTCAGTTGGTCTATTCTTTGATTTGTCAAACAATGCCACATTTCAAGGTCCCTGAAGCTTTACAGAAAATCTTGAAGTTCTGTATGATTTTAATCCTTTGCCTTTATTCTTCTTCAATATTGTGTTGGCTATTCTGCATCTTTTGTTTTTCCAGATAAAAGTTAGAATTAATTTCTAACTTTGATTACAAGTTGAAAATTAATTTCTAACTTTCTAATTAACTTTATAAGTAATTTGCTGATGTATCATTAGGAAAAATTAAATATATAAATAATGTTGGAAAGAACTGACCTCTTGACAATATTGAGTCTTTTATCCATGGATATAGAATGTATCTCCTTTTTATTTGATTGTCTTTGATTTAATTAATCAAAATTTTCTAGTTATCCTCATATAAATCTTATATATATTTTGTTAGGTTTATTACTAAGTATCACTTTTCTTTTTAGTGCTGTGGTTTTAATATTGAATTCTAAATTGATAATGTTGTTAAATAGTAAAACAACTAGCTTTTGTATATTAATCTTGTATCTTGCAACCTTGTAATGATCACCTATTGATTGTACATTTGCTGTTGCTTTTGTAGGCTTGAGGGGGATTTTCTACATAGAAAATCATGTCAACTATGAATAAAGAAAACATTATTTCTTCATTCCTAATGTGTATGTTTTTCATTTAATTTTTTATATTAATGCACTAGCTAGAAATTTTAGTACAAAATGGTACAGGAGAAGTAAAAATAAACAGCCTTCCCTTATTCTCAGTGTTAAAAAATAAGTACCTAGTTTGTCACTGTTAGGTGTCATGTTAGCTGTATGTTTTCTGCAAGCGTCCTTTTTCAGATAGAGGAATCTTGCTGTTGAGAGGGTTTTTTTCCTATGGTGAGAGCATGCTGATTTGGTCTGCCCCTAAGATGTAATTTTTCCCTTAGCTTGTTGGTGTCATAATCACATAAATTGATTTTCAAATTTTGAACCAGCCTTGCATACCTGGAGTAAATTTTTTATCTTTTTATATTTTTTTGATGTGATTTGTTAGCATTTTGTTCATTATTTTTTAATCTATGTCCATGATAATAATTGATCTGGAGTTTTCCTTTCTTGTTATGTCTTTGACTTTGGTGTTAGAATAAAGCTGGCCTTACAGTTAATCAATAAGTATTCTCTCTGCTTTTATTATCTCAAAAAAGATTACAGAAAATCAGAGTTATTGTTCCTTAATTGATTGAGAGAATTTACCAGTGAAATTATTTGGGTCTATTGCTTTTCTGTTTTTGAATGTCATAAATTATTTATGCAATGTATTTAATCAACATAAGCCTATCCTATTTTCTCTGACTTTGGTAAATTGTGTGTTTTTTTCCCCTAAGAAATTGGCCTATCTTATCTAAGATATCTCTTTTGTAGACCTACAGTGCACTCAGTATTGCTTTATATCCTTCTAATGTGCATGGAATCAGTAGTGATGAATTGTCTTTCATTTCTAATATTGTTAATAGTAATTTCTGTTTTCATTTCTTTCTTTCTTTTTTTTTTTTTTTTTTTTGGTCTTGGTTAGCATGTCTAGGGTTTTATCAACTTTATTTATCTTTAAAAAATATATATTGGTTTTGTTCAAATTTTCTATTGCTTTACTGTTTAAAATTTTATTAATTTTATTTCTGACTTCAACTATTTTATTTCCCTTTACTCTTTTTATTAAAAGTGCTCTTTTTTCCAGTTTTCTATGATGAATGCTTACATTACCAATTTTAGATCCTTCTTCCTTTCAAATACATGAATTTAATGCTATGATTGTTCCTCTAAGTATCACTTTTGCTGCAATGCACACATTTTGACAGGCTGTATTTTTCATGTTTTACTTAGCTCAAATTCAGTTTCAGTTCCCCTGGAGACTTTTCTCTACACCATATATTATGGAGAAGTGTGTTGTTATTTTCAAATATTCAGCAATTTTGCAGTTATATCTCTCTGCTATTAATTGTATCATGTCTATTTATTTTAAAGGTTTTTAAGGTATATTTTATGGTCCAGGGTGTAATCTATATTGGTAAATGTTTCACGGGAGCTCAAGTAGAATGTGTTCTCTGCTGCTGTTTGACAAATTGTTCTGTAATTGTTCATTAGATATCATCAATGATGTTGTTCAGTTCAAATACAACCTTACCACTATTCTCCCAGCTGGATCACTCAGTTACTGATGGAGTGATATTGAAGTCTTTCAGCTACAATATTAAATTTGTCTATATGTCTAATCAGTTATATTTGTTTTTTCTCATGTATTTTAATACACCATTTTTTAAGCATAAACATTGAGAACTATTTTCTGTCCTTGGAAAGTTGACCTGTTTGTTGTTAAACAATGCCTCTCTTTAACATGATCATTTTTCTTTTTCTGAATTATGCTTTGCATTAAATTCAGATAGCCACCCCAGCTCAGTTTTGACTAGTGTTAGCAAGGTATGGTATATCTTTCTGTATTGTTTTACTTAAGACTAAATCTTACATTTTACTTAAGACTAAATCTTACATTTAGCATGAGTTATTTGTGGGCAAAAAATAGTTTGGTATTTTATGTACTCTGAAAGCTCCTCTATTTAAATTGATATGTTTAGACTAGTCAAATTTTAAACAACTATTTCTACAGCTGGAGTAATAGCTACCATATTTTTTAACTCTTTTATAATCATTGCCTTTGTTTTTTTATTCTTTTTTTGTCTTCCACTCTTTCTGTTTTTGTTATTGTTGTTGTTGTTGTTGTTGAGTACATTTTTATGATTCTGTTTTCTTTAGTAACATCACATACAAATTTTATATCTTTTAAAATAATGCTAGTTATTTCCCCAGAATTAGCAATGTATATTTACAACTTATCCAAGCTTTACTTTCAAATAATTCTACATTCTTTCACTAAAAGTACTTTCAATGTATTCTCAAATATTTCCTTCCTTACCATATAACACTGCTATCATTCAACATATTTATAAGCTATAATCAGTCAAACACTTTGTTACTATTGTTACTTTGAACACAAACTGCTATGGGATGGATTAATTAGGAATGAGGAAATATAAAAAATTATAATTTATCTTTATTTATTCCTTCTTTATGATACTCCCTTTTCTCATGTAGATCTTAGTATCTGAACAATATAGTTTTTCTTTTCTTTGTAAAGAACTTATTTTATCCTGTTTTACAAGGTAAATTTGTTCTCAACAAATTTCTTCATCTTTTGTTTGCCAGGAACTTATTTATTTATTTATTCATTCTAGAATAATTTTGCTTGATACAGAATTCTGCTCAATTTTTTTTTTAAATGTTCATTCTGTTCTCTACCTTGTTACATGGTTTCTGAAGAAAAGTCCAATATAATTCTTATTCTTGTTCTTTTTCAGTTAAAGGAATTTATTTTTTCATTTGATTTCTTGCAATTATTTTATTTCTATATTTACTTTTCTACAGTTTGAAAATCATATTCCTAAGAATAGTTTTTATGGTATTTATTATTCTTGATGTTCTCAAAAACTCCTGAATCTGTGCTCCAAAATCTGTCTATAATTTTGCAACATCCTCAGTTGTAATTACTTCAAAAAAGTATTTTCTTTCTATATCTGCTTTCTGGGAATAAACATTACAGTTGTGCTGTAACTTTTGTTTTTGTTCCCAGTTCTTGGGTATTTTGTTCTACCTTTTTTTTTTTCCTTCTCTGTTTATGTCTCTGAAAGTTTTTACTGATAAATCTTCTACCTCACACATCTTTTTCTTAATCACATACAGACCAGTGGCAAGTCTATCAAATGTATTTTTCATTTCTCATGACAATGTTTTGAACACTTATTTGTGATTATTTCCTAGAGTATTTGTCTCTTTGCTTACATTAACCATTTTGTCTATTTTCCATTAGTTATCATAGAATATTAATTTTAATTATAAATATCCCATCAGCCAACCCAAAGTTGCTGCCAATATTCAATTCTGAATTTAATGTTGCTTTGCTTCTTCACACTTCGTTGTTTGTCTTTTAGCATTTCTTGTACTATTGTGGGGTCAGAAATTACAAATCTAATAATAAAGAACTAATATAGACAGAAATTTATTGTATATCCATCTAGAAATTAAGCTATGTTTACTATTTGCTCGAGTTACTGTGTCAAAAGTTAAAATGTCTTTTAGGGTTCTTGATTTTGAATCCAAATGTCATTTTATATTTCTAGAGATTAATTAAATATTTAAAAGAGTGTGAGGCTTTTAGATTTTCTTAGATGTAAATTCCTGCTATTATACGGAACCTCTATTAATGTGGTATTAAGGTGTGGGGTGAGCAGAAGCATTCTGTAGCCTGATGATTAGATACTCAGGATTTTAGTGATCCTGAGTTGGATATTTACCTTTCCCTAAATTAGTTAATCTCTAGAAAACCCCACGTGGCTGGTTTTGTAAAAAAAAATTCATGAGTTATGCTCTAGTAAGTAGAACAGAGAACTATGGGTTTATTTCAAAATGGTCACCTTTCACCTCCTCTGCCAGAAGTAGAAGATTTGTCTTAGATTTCCAATGTGAAAACTTGATATGACACCTACAGGTAAACCTCATGAAACTGTTCACAGTAAGTCTGGGCCTGCTTCGAACTTTTCATTTTCAAGCTAGTCTACACTAAGCATCCATTCACTTGTTAATTATAATTTAAAGTTTTCTTATGAATATTGGCTCCAGCTATGTGCTTCAGCCCGTGGGATGGATTTTGTTTTTGGCATATTGTGATTTTCCGCATAATCCTTCTTTCTTTCCAGCTTTTGGGGTTCAAGCTTGCCTGTGTGCTTAAATCTCTGAGGAAGCTAAGAGAAATTGTAGATTTTTCAGTTTCTTCACCTTTTTGCTTGTTGTGAAAATGGAAGTGATGGCTTCCAACTTCTTTTCTTGTCAGATGAAAAAGTAATAGATGTTTCCTTTTAATATTTAAAAATTCAAAACAAGTTGTAAAATCCATGAAATTATTAACCATGGTAAGACTTCAATAATTAGGTTATTGAGCAAGAAATGTCTGAATTCCTTAAGTACTAAGTTTGACAGTAGGTATCTCTCACTTTTCACTTTGAAACATTTTGGGTTTTGTTTTGTTTTTGTTGTTTTCCATTGTGCAGGTACATCCTCTTCTACAAGTCTACATTTTGGCTTATGATTATCTTTTTAAAAAATTTTATAGCAATTTTTGTGAAACCATGGATAAGTAAAAAAAAAAAAAAAGTATCATTTTTGAATATGCATTCCATTGTGGAACCAATGCAGTACAGAAAGCGAGGAATACATATATCAACAAAGTATTTGAGAAGGATGTGGCTAATGTATGCACAGTATTGCCAATAGTTTCAGAAGTTCCATTCTGGTGATTTTAGTCTTGATAATAAACTATGTGGGTGACCTGAGACCAAGGTGGCTAATAATTAGCTGAAAGCTATAGTAGAATTGAATCCATCTCAACCTATAAGTATATTAGCCGCAAGGTTTGACATTATTATTCCAATAAAAATGGACCATTTAAAACACATGGCAAGGTAAACAAGCTGGATAGATGGGCTTTGCATTGATTAAATGAGTGTCAGAAGGGAAATTATTTCAGTTTTGCCTTTCTTTGCGGTAACAACATAACTGTGAAACATCTCTACACCATACTATTATGTGTGATGAAAGTAGAGTCTTTTTGACAATTGCAAGCATTCAGCACAATGGGTGGATACAAATAAAGTGCTGAAAACCAGTTCAAAACCAAATATTTATCAAAAAAGGTAATGGTGTCTGTTTGGTGGTCCAGTGCTGGTATTATCCATTATGATTTCATGAAACCTGGCCAATCAATTATAGCAGATTTCTACTGCAACCACTTGAATGAAGTGATAAGAATGCTTGTGATTAAGCAGCCTAGATTGGCTATAGAGACAGGCCAATCTTTTTGAAAAACAATGATGAACCACGTATTGCACAATCAATGCTATTCAAACTACAGAAGATGAACTTGGAAACTCTATGTCCTCCAGCATACTCAACAGACCGTGTACTAACGGACTACCACTTATTCCAGGCTTTGGATCACCTCTTTGAAGGAAAAGTATTCAATTTTCAGCAAGCTGTGGAAAATGTTTTTCATAATTTCACCTCCACCTGCTCTCCAGTCCTCTTTGCTACTAGTGTACACAAGCAACCTTTAAAATAGCAAAATTGTGCCTATATTTTAAGCGCATACTTTGATTAATTGTATTTCTTCTTATTTAAGATATAATAAACTAAATTTTTAGTTTTATATTGGACACTTCTTATCTAATGACCTAATAATATATTTTTATGATCTTCTTCAACATCTTAGAACTTAAAAAGTAACTTGGTCATGAAATCAATTAAGACATTTTGAAGTACATTCTTTGCTATCCTAGACAACTGAATTCTTTAATGTGATAATGTGAATCCAAAATTTATGACAGTATTTCATTCTTATTATCTAAATTTAATGTAATTATTAATAAAATTTCAGAGTTTAGAATTAATGTAAATTCCACAATGATTTAAACAATTCTCTGGAATACTTTAGGTTTTTTTTAGAGAGAACAGAGATCTCTCATTGACTTTAGAGATTTAATTAATAATAAACTTTAAATTTAATGTGCTGATCCTCAGGAGATTTTGATAGCTTATAATAAATAAGCAAATAGGTTTTAAATATTGTCATGATAAAACCAATAGCTTTATAAACACTCCACAACTTGTATTTTTGCAAATGCTCCATGGGTCTGGTGCCTGTAGCAGCAAATGATTTAACCATCAGCTTGTAAATGACTCTGGAAATTAGTTGTAGGTTAATTCTTTGTCTCATTCCCCACCCTGATGGACAAACAGTAATTGATTTTGGTGGCACTCGCAAAGTATTTCACCCTACTGAGTGGAATACCACTCACAGAGACATACCCTGGATTCAGAAACAAGTAGGTAAATATCAATGAGATGTCATTTAGAGTTTGTGCTTGTGCCCTTAATCAATCTCTGCACATTTTTAGCAGTTGTGTTTCTTTAGGGAGATTTTAATTTTAACATTTTAAAATTATTTATAAGTTGTACCAAATATTCTTTACTTAAATAAAATATCCCAAATAGATCCGGGTAAACTATTTGAAAGTCACCAAAATAAATTTCTTGATGAATTAGTTAAAGTAATAAACTTTATATCTAATCATCACTTTGATATATGTATTGTGATACATTTATTGAGGGGAATAAAGCCAATATTGAATCCACTACTGGATGCCACCTGCAGGAGTCAGAATATTTACCTATCTCAGTGTTTTAAGATACCTACTTTCTAATCCCCTTAAACTATGTGACAAAAGGGATTTGGAAGCTGTGATCAAATAGAAATCTTGAAATGAGAAAAATCACTTGGAATGTCCAATTGAACCCAATATAATCACAAAAGTCCTAATAAATAAAGAAGAGATACAAGAGGCATCAAAGTTTGAGAGAATGAAGATGTTATGCTTTTGACTTTAAAGATATAGGAAGGGACCATGAGCAAAGAAATGCAGGTGGCTTCCAGAAGCCTCCCCAAACAAAAGAACTGATCTCTGCTAGTGACCATGGAAGGAATTCGGCTCTGTTAACAATTAGTTCTGTACCAACAAAACTTGCCCTTTTGACCTCCTGAGCTTGGTGATAAATTTGTGTTGTATTAAGCCACTAAGTTTGTTGTAATGCGTTATTGCAGCAGAAGAAAATATTGTACACTGAGTTGAAAAATTCTAGACTATTCTTGATGACGAGCATGACATGATGATGACCCATTGTTGAGTTATGACTGTACGCTAAGCAGCATGTCTAGTGAATTATATGCATAATTGAACAATCACATCAACTCTTTTTATAGAGATTTGATGGTTATCTTCATTTTCCACATGTCAAAACAGAGACTAAGAGTCTATGTAATTGACCTAGATTGATAAGGCTAGAACTAGAATTCTAACAAAGGACATTAGATGTGAAAGACAATCTTCAGAACAAAAAAGTACACTATCTTCCTCTGTAAAACGTTTCCACAGGGAGCAGGCAACTAAGATAATATATTCATTCTGATGGCTCCTTCAAAGATCCTTGTTATAATTATATCCAATTCCTTTCTTTAGGATTCTTATAATAGTATAAAAGAATATTTAAAACAATTAAAAGAGTCTTATATTCCCAGGATACTAGATTAGGGTTTGTGAGGGCCACAAAGAGTAGATACTATAGGCAGTCCCCATGTTACAAACAAGAGAGGTTCTGTAGGTTATATTTAAGATGAATTTGTATGTAATTTGGAACACATACCCTTACATATTTTTTGGTCAAGGTATATCTATTAAGTGGGCTGAGGAGAGCTTCAGGGTCCCAAACCTGAGGGCAAAGACATAAGGAAGATGGGATATGATCTTCTCGATGAGGCAGAAGCTTCCATTCTCCATCTTATACAGTTGGATCAGTGTAGTGATTAGCATCTCACACCCCAGAAGATCACCTGTCCCCCAGGAAATATACAGCAAGATATATTTTTTTTCTTTTCTTCTTCTTTTTTTTCTTGTGTAATTATAGTATTTCATTGTTTCCTTCTTTAATAGTAAGTGCTTCATTTTGCTATCCCCCCCTCCCCCCAGTTATACCCCTTGAGGCTTTTTGTTTGTTTTACTTTAATGTATAGTCTTTTTGTTTTTCTTTTGTTTGGTGGAAGTAGAGTATTGTGTGTCTGCTCAGGCTGGAAAAGAGCTCCAGACCTCAAGGGAACCACCAAACCCAGTCCTCCAGAGGTTGGGATTCATGGATGTGGTTCAGGTACCCTACTGTACACTACTAATCTCCTGTCTTCGTTTTGTAAATCTTCTCTTTTACTCCCCTCACTTTTCATTCTCTTTTCTCTCTCTCTCTTTTTTTTTTTTTATCTTTCTTGCTCTTCACTCTTCTCTTCCTTTTAGTCTTTTATCAAAGGATACTTCAACTTCTCAGATCAGAGGCATAGTGACATATAGAACAGGAGAAAGTGAAAGGAAAAAGTAAAGCAAGAACACTGACAAAAAGAAAATACTCACGAGGAAGAAACAGCAGAGAAATCCTGGCATCATGAAAACAAGAACAGAGTAACCCCAACAGGGGATCATGGAGTAACTGCTGGAGAGGATTCTACCTATAAAAAAAATGTTAGAAATAACAGAAGGAATTTAAAATGTGCATGGTAAAAACAATGAAGGAAATTGCTGAGAAAGTGGAAAATAAACAAAAAGAAATCCCAAAACAGAATCCAATAAGAGATAAACAATATGAAGAATATAGAAAGGATACAGCAGAGCTTGAGGAATTGAAGCAGTCAATTAGAGAACTTAAAGTGACAGTAGAAAGTATTGATAACAGATTAGACCATGAAGAAGAAAGAATCTCAGAGGTAAAGAATAAAACTCTTTTTTTTTTTTAATATTTATTTATTTATTTTTTAATATTTATTTATTTATTTAGTTTATTGTGGAGAAGGGGCGGGGAAAGAAGGCGGGGGAAGAGGTGTGTGACAGGGTCGGGCCAGTGGCATGGTACCACATTGGCTGTATCTAGGTAGAGGCAGTTTCAGGCCGGGCCTTGCTGAGTCGTTGCTACATGGAAGTAGCTCAATGGATCTACTTCTAGTCAGGCTCGGGAAGTTGCACTAGGCCTCAGGCACATGGCAGGGCCCAACAATTCCCTCT